>VXAA01002518.1:128735-143262 GCA_013399115.1 Anseranas semipalmata | reverse complement strand
GGAGGGGATTGGAGTCTACACATAAATTAAGAACTCACCACTCTGTCTTACTGGAAAAGAGCCAAAAATAGAAGTTACTTCCAATATTTATTTATATTTATTCAAATATGGCTCAGTCTTCTGATCTACTGGAATTAAAAAACAAACAAAAAACAACAACAAAAAACACTTTCTCACAGTCCTTTAGCTTCCAATTCTTTAGAGCAGTAGTCTAGTTTAGAGAATTCTTTTGTGCTTTAATTTGTTTTATAATTAAAAACAACTAAAAATAAATTAGATTAGCCAGATTTTCCTAATCTGAATTCTGTTGTTGCATTGGATTTGAGTTTGAAAAACAACTGTGGGGAAAGACGGAAAAAGAATATTTCTAGATTCTGTCATATCCTAGTATTCAAATACATGAGGTACAAAAGGGATGGGAGAGGTATATACTTTAAGGTAAAGGTTTTTCCTTATTTTCACAAGCTATTTCCCTGTGGAAATGACCGTACCAGATTTTATCCTTGGCTATTTGTTGTTTTATATCTTTAGGTACACAAAAAGCAATTGCTGAGAGAGGAGTCATTAACCAGGCACCATTACTCAAGTTCTGGACTCTCAGTTTAAGTCTGAAAACATCCCATTCACAGAATAAAATTGGTCATTTCAAGTATTTAGAGACAAAAAAGTGTGATTCTTTCTGGTTTAATATGGATGAAATTTTATCTGTTATGTTTGATAAGTATAAAAATGGAATTCAGACAAATAGGGTGAACTTTTGTGTTATATCACCAATAGCTGTATAAAAACATCACAACTTTATTTATTTGTACAGAGAAAACAAACAAAAAAACAACAACAAAAGTTAGCTAATAAGCTCAACATTACATTGTTGTCTGAAAGTTTATGCACAGAGAAACTTTACAATCCCAGCAGTTTCATAGCTAGAACTCATTCATCTACATCCAAAGATTAAATGACAGTCTACTGAGTTTTATCTTCAAGAGGCTCTGGATTAGATGTTTAATGAATCATAACATCAAAGACTGTTAATAGGTCACATTTAAAAAGAAATCTCATTTCTATATAAGAAATTACTAGGAAGGATGCCCAGCCCCTTTTACTTCTAAAAAAATAGTACTGTTTGTTTATTTATTTATTTATTTATTTTGGTAGGTTCCAAAAAAAAAAAAAAAAAAGCTATCTTTCCAGCAGAGTAATTATGCAAAATAACATTGCCCATTATATTCTATATCAAAATCTCAAACATTTTGATTAACTCCATACAAAGAGCACTTTGAAGTCTGCTTTAAAGGTGCATTTAGTTCGGCACAATTCACACTCCATAGATAGATAGATAATCACAGATATTTAGGCAATTTCCCTTCTAAAACTGGAAAGGCAATTAACATAACACTTCCTTTGTTGGATGTCTCTTTGTGTTGACCATTGCCAAAGCCCTTTCCAGCATCCATATGGAAAACACTTTTTTGTCAGCTGAACTGTGGGCAAGCCAACGTTTTCTTTTTTTTTTGAAAATGAATTCATGGTGTTAATGAAATCATTATTTTTACCCTAGTGATTTATCTTGTTCCTTTCCTCTGTCAAATCTAGTACTATGAAGTATGGAGTGACTGCCTTCCTAGTTATAAAACTGATACGCCATAGGGCATATGCTTCCAAGGACATTTACTGCAGCAACTGCCTTTTTTCAGACCCCTTCAGCTTCTCCAGGCATTCCTATTCCCGTTTGCAGTCAGGACCTTCCTAGGACTCTCTGATCAAGAACAGAAAATCTCTTGGTTCTCCACAACCTGTGCTGAAGCCTTGCTCATGGTACAGTACTGTGCAATTCCTCTCTTTTACAGTGCATGGCCATTGAAAGTGTAATTACTAGATAATTTGTTAGCAATCTTCACTAAGTAAATGACAAATGATTACAGGTAAATGCAGCTAGATTTTCGTCAGGAATTAAATTACTCTTTAACTTACAGGTTTTTCACTGTACTATACCTACATACAAACATGCACATATTTAATTTCTGGCAATACGAAAGGTTATTTCCAGGCTCTCCATTCACTACAGAGGAAACTCGGAATGAAGCTTATGGTGAAATCCTATTGAATTGCCAAAAGCCCAAAGTAGTTTGTTTTATAAACCTTTCCAAAGTGGTTAAAAAGACACACTGTGTTGCTTTTCCATAGACATAGTCATTCACTCAAAATATTCCACTCTGCTCAATCGTTACCCATTTCCACAGCTGAGTACTAGGAACTGAATGACTCATTTCTGTTCCCAGCTCACCACCCTGTTTTAATGCTTATTTGTAGTTTGCCTGCTGTACAAGAAAGACAGACAAATGTTAAAGCATATGGCAAGAGAAGAAGTGTCTTAAACAGAAGTGAGCATGTACTGAATAACATGTTGGTGAAGTCAACCAACTCCTTTCCAACTTTATGGTCTGGTTGCAAACCTACTGAAATCGATGAGACTGTTCCCACTCACTTCCATGCTTATTGGGCAAACTCTTTGTTGGATTTCAAGACCAGTCTGGCAAGGAGATATGCACTAAAGACTCTTCAGCAGTGTTATTAGATGATATAATCAATTATAGCATGTTATTCACATAATAAAACATTACTGCTCAAGTTTTCCACCTAACCAGGAGGTGATATCCAAAATATGATCAATGAAATCTACTAGCAATTTTTCAGATGTGTTCAAATCATCAGGTTCCTGAGCCTAATTTTAGACCACCTTCCTGTTAGCTTGAACTGGGCGTAAATATGGAAAAGAAAGAAAAGCAGTCTGTTGAACATGGGCTTTATTTCAAAGCATATAACTACTCTGGCATTTGGCATTACCTCAACATGGCTATGGGCAAGTGTCCACATTGCAAACTTAAAGACATTCTGTGAACTTAAGCTATAATTTTGGAAACAGCTTGCTGCTTATCCATTGAAAACTAATACTGTTTTTTTTCCAATGTGCTGGAAAACTCAGCTCTTTCTTATATGAAGCCAGAAATGTTTGTATATCTCTGCTTTGTTATTTCCCAAAAGCAGAATGGTACATTGAATGGTAAAATAAGTAACATATGCAATCCTCAGATGGAAGAAAACAGAACATTTCACATAGTATCTGATATAAATACACATTATCTGCAATAAACACCACTCAAAGGGCTTAACTGACGACAACATGAGCATTACAGTGCAATACTTTGTTCGACTTTTGGTACTCTATGGTCTAATTGAAGAGGATACCTCTTTGTCTCAGTGTATTTCAGGTTCCCGAGGATGAATAAAATGCTAACATTTAGCCTGAAGAAAACAGTTTCAGAGTCGTACTTTCCAATTTTGTCATAGTTGCTCTTTTGGACAGAAATGTTTGTCCTGCTTCAGCTTTGCTATTCTCCAAACATACAAAGTCACCACTCAGTCCAAGGAAGTCGGTGGGAGGAAAATAACATTTTTTTTTTAATAAATTTTATTTTTTTATTTTTTTTTAAGATATGATAGAATCATCAAGTAATGGACAGTGTGGTTATGAGAACTTTGCCAACTTGATTTTCCAATAATTCAAGTTAATCCAAAGTTTGTATATATGAACTTGTGTTTTCAAATGACACCAAGCTATGGAAAGCCTTAGATTTTGTTTTCAGAGGAGTTAAAAACCTGTTTTAATTTCTTTCACTGTTGTACCCAACTAATGTATTCTGATAACTTCTACTCCAAAAAATTGTCCACACAGCACAATACAGATGATGATGTCATCATGCTCTCAAAGTGGCTGTTTGATTCAGCAAAAAATATGCCAGCCCAATGGTGTTTCTTTTTTACCAGTTTTTCAGAGAGTCAAAGTTAAATGTAAAGGCCTATTTTGTGAAATGTAAAGGTATATTTTTAACATACTGGAGGGACATGGACCTTCATTGGGGTCAGGCCAGAACATAAGCCATAGTTTTGTCACCAGCAAAGGTTTGTGCCAGACTCCTCAAAGGAAGGCAAGAAACAGCAAAGCACGGTCGGAAATTTCTCTGCAGGGAAGTCTCAACTTTCAACAAGAGATTGGCTTAAAAACTAGGCAAGAGGGTTTCCATTGCTTTTGATACAGCTGATTATTCAGTATTTCCTATTATAGCTCTTGATAGTCTTGTACTTCTATTAGCACAGTCACACAACTGATATAATCTCACTTCACAGACATTAAGAAACTCTCATTGCCTTCCTGGGTCCCATCAGAATTATTTCAGAAAACTTTGACCTGTATGAGCTCACTTATCCTCTGTGGACAAAATTGATGGCTTTTGGAGTTGTGCATTTGACCTATTTTATTAAAGGAAATAACAAGCTTTATTTTCTCTTTGGCCATCAGGAAAGACATACTGGTTAAAATATGTGATATATGTTTTTTTGCATACAGGCTTTTGGTCTAGAAGGGTCACGGTTTGTTTGTTTTTTTTTTTCCTGGCATGGACGAAAATGAAAGATTTGTTACTGCTGTTTTTTTTTTTTTTTTTTAAACATAATTGTTCTTACAGGCTGTCAGTGTGAGTTATCTGACTAAAAGCTTTTAAATGGTAAACAACTAGCCTAAGGTAGTATTGCAGGCTTACTCTGTCTGTGCTGGAAGTAACCCACAGGGCAATTATTCTCTTCTGAGATGGAGTTTAAGGGTATAGTTTAATGTAAGGGTGAAGTCTGTTTAACAGCATGCTGTTGCCAGCAGCAGCAATGCTCAATCCTTGCCCTCAGGCAATCACTCCTGCCCTCTTTCTTGCATTAATGAGCATCTGACCTTCAGTGAGCCAGCTTACAGAGCTGAATCAAGAGAAAACAAGGTGTTATTCTTTATTGAAGGACAAGGTTTGGGGGGGCGGGGGGGAGGGGGGTGTCTGTGCTTCACTCCCAGAAGCAAATCACTGTAGGGTCAGAAAAATACCCATGGAGGGGGAAAAAGCAGCAAGGAGCATCAGTGGGAGCACAGAGAGTGCACTGCTGAAATGTTAGACTACAGTAGGTAGGTGTGAAATCAAATGTAAAATGGACAATGTTTATTTCTCTCTTTTGACTGTCGAGGGAGCCAGATATAGCTAAGGGAAAAATAGACCCATGGCTAGGATGTGTTCTATGGTGATTAAAGCATGTCAAGATTATGATTTTTTGTTTTTCAGGAAATGAAAGTGTTTTGACCATTATTTTTTGTAAAAGGAAACAAGATTTACAAAATAAATAGAACATATTTTGACTCAGAAAAGAAAAAAAATAATATACCATATATTTCAAAATGAAAATTGAATTCTGATTTTTCTTTTTTTTCATTTTTCTTTTCTTTTTTTTTTTTTTTTGTTTAAAAAAGCTGTGCTTCAATGTTGGTATTTTTTTGAAGTGATGCAAGCTCACCAGAAGTATGTTTTGTCAAAATGTTACTTCAGATCTCTACCAAACAGTATTGTTTCCAAGAACTTTTCTTATTACCATTATTAGTGAATTCATATAAGCTTCAGTGAAGGCAGAATCACAGAATCATAGAATGGTTTGGGTTGAAAGGGACTGTTAAGGATCATCAAGTTCCAATCCCCTGCCATGAGCAAGGACACCTTCCGCTAGACCAGGTTGCTCAAAGCCTCATCCAGCCTAGCTTTCAACACCCCCAGGGATGGGACATCCGCAACTTCTCTGGGCAACCTGTTCCAGTGCCTCACCACCCTCTGAATAAAGAATTTCTTCCTTATATCCAATGTAAATCTACCTTATTTTAGTTTAAAGCCATTACCCCTTGTCCTATCACTACATGCCCCTGTAAAAAATCCCTCTGCAGCTTTCCTGTAGGCCCCCTTTAAATACTGGAAGGCCGCTGTAAGATCTCCCTGAAACCTTCTCTTCTCCAGCCTGGACAACACCAACTCTTTCATCCTGTCTTCTTAGGAGTGGTGCTCCAGATCTCTGATCATATTTGTGATGGGGCAATTGACTCTTTTACAGGAGGAGCTGATTATTTCTCCAGTATATCACAATAAAATAAAATAAAATAAAATAAAATAAAATAAAATAAAATAAAATAAAATAAAATAAGAGAGGAATAAATTTAGTGACTGACATTCTCCTGCTTTAGGGTAATGCAGTTTCTTGGTGCTTTGGTTTCCATAGAGCACCTTTTCATGGGGTAGAGGGTCACTGCCAGGAAATTTTGACTGTGTTATTATGCATACTGCAGTCCTTCTTCAAGCTTTTCATGCCTAAGGATCTTTTCACACCTTCTCCAAAAGTAAGACCATAAATACTATTTTCAAAACACTTCCTTCTGGAGATTAGCAGGAATGATTTCTTGGAGTTCTAATTTTTTTCTTTAATTATTCCTTTCAGCACCATATTTAGGTGATTAAATTTTGTGTTTTGAGTAATGACATGCAGCTTCGTTATCCCATTTGAAGTATAATTACAGTTAAGCAAGGAAGTAAATGTTTGCAGGGCTGGTGTTTTAAACAATTTTATAAAAATAAACTTAGAAAATGACTTTTCCTTTTCTCTTCTCCATCGATCACAAGGGAGCCATCTACATGACAACTCCATTAAAACTTAGATATCTTTATGAAATTTTTATTCTTCCTCAGAACTCTTTATTCTATTAAAACACAGAACATGGAAGATGACCCATCTTTATTCAGCTCTGCTTTCCTTACCAAGTTATCAGCCAGGCCTGCTGCAGCCCGTTGTGTATATTCTTACAATTTCAGATGGCAAAATGTATCTATTACTTGTCATTTTAATCCAAAGTTATTCATTCACTCACTTTTGTCAAGAGATGCATTGTCCACGTTTTCTCCATGCAGGGGCATTGCTAGGTTGAAGCTTTACACTGAAAAACTTTTTAAACACTCAGATTTCCTGAGTCATTTTTTTCAGAGTACATATTTTTAATCTGAAATAGCTGTACAGTCTTTTCTAGAGCATTTTTTTTTCTTCTGAATTTCTTAGATTTCTGACTCTGAGTTTCCCAGATGCATGCCTCCTCAGTTTAATAACAGCATTGCATTAACTGTGCTAGCCTAAGAATTCCCTCCACATTTGATGTGTACCTGTGTCATGTGAATATTGTCATGTGTCTGCATATCTTTAAGTCATTTCAGCACCATCAAAACAGATGTAAGCTAAAAAACAAACAAACAAACAAACAAAACAAAACAAACAAACAAAACAAACAAACAAAACAAACAAAGCAAAAAAAAAAAACACTTGTTCAGCGTGGCCTGGGAAGTGCTGAGAGAAGTCATACAAAATCTTAAGAAATTAACATGCCTGAAACATGACACAAGAATGTGACTCTCAAATATCTGCGTGATATGGAAAAAAAAATTGTTACCTTTTTCTACAAACTGAGGGGTCTTTTTGATTAATCATTTAGGAAATGATAGAATAGGTGAAAGCAATACTGTTCATACACCTTACATTTGGCAAATACAGAACTGTTTCAAAGACTAAGGTCTCAAGATGAGGCCATGTGATCACTCTGTTTTATAAACAAAAGCAGATCCATACATATTATTATGTGTAAAAATTATCATAACTTAAGTCTTTGACTAGGCTAAGAAATTTGCTAAATTTGCAGATGAATACGGCCCATAACCTGAAAATTTGACTGGTAGCATAAAAACAGCCAAATGTGTACCTAAAAATTAGATGATACTGCAATTTTTTTCTCAATTTAGATTTCAATAGAAAGCATAGTCTGATGTAAATTCTGATGGCTGTATAATTCAGAATTACAGTGGAGCTGGGAAAATAAATAGGAAAAGTTGTGACATAAGCAAATTAGAGTAACTGTATATAAGCAATTTTTACCCTATTTTTATCGTAAAGAAATGCATTTGCCTTAGTAACTAAACAGCAGTGTGAACTTATATAGACATGTTATTTGTTGTTCTTTTCACACTTTTAAGAGCCTGGGTTTAGAGAGAATAGCCAGTTGCAAACTAGCTATTGTTTTTGTTGGTGATTTAATGAATTCAATAGCTGTTTTGACTGCGCTTCACTTTTCAAACACTTTACTCCCCTGTGAATCTGGTTTTTACAGGCCATTTCCTGACTTAGGGTTTAACAATGATTGTTTTTAATTCTGCTGATGGGGTAAAAGCAGATTACAAATACTGCATTTTGAAAAATATTTCTATTTTAGTAGACAAATCCCCAACAAAGAAAATATATGATCCATCTATTCCACAAATAAAACATTCTTTCTGCCATGCTTCATACCTGTCATAAATATCCTTAACATTCAATTATTCTATGTGTTGTAAAAGAAATGTCATCCTTCTGACAAATGATTTCAGAATCCTAGATAAGATCCAGATGAGCACTTCAATTTGTGCTTCAAATTAGTACTTCAACAGGTGCAAATTAAGCAAACTATAGCTTTACATGAAGTAAAGCAAAAGCAACAAAGAAACCCTACATAATTCCATTGGTATCTGAAGAGCCAAGAGCACCTAAAATTTTGGATGCTGGAAGTTCAATCCAGAAGCCTGGCTATTTTATGTGGAGAAGTAGTAGGAATCTACGTCCTGAATTTTCATTTGTGACCCATAAATTAGACATCCTTACACCTAAATCTGTGATAAACCCTACTGAAATCACACCAAATAGATGGATAGTATTGGCAGCACCTTTTTCAAGCAAGATCTTTAATTTGCTCCTGTTTTCCTTATCATCCACACTGCATAACTATCAATTTATTCCAGGGCTCTTCCTTGGAGCAAAACACCTCGTGCATGATAAAATCCAGCTGTCCAACTGAGGACAGTTGTCTCAGGGGACTGTCTTTAAAGGAAAGTATGGATTTGGATTCACCAGGTATAACTGTTTCAGCCCTGTCTAGTTCTTCAACTGTATTCAAGCTGCCTTTTGTCCCTTTGTCCTTTTGTCCCTTTGTCCTTTTGTCCCCTTCTGTGAGCCCTCACACCACACACCAGGGTGTGCAACACACTGCCCATTTTATGCTGTTACATCTGCCTGAGAGAAGTGGTATGGAGAGGAGAAAAGCTGCTCTGCCATGCTTGTGTGCGCTGCTGAGAGGTTGCAGGTACTTGCAGGATGTGGAGAGCATATTTCACTAGCCTGGGCATTCATCTGCACATGTCCTGTCCTTAAGGCTGTATCTCTAAGAGTTGACAAAGTTTCAAATCCTTGTGAAAATCTGGCTTACAAGGGAGAGGCATAAAAGTAAACAATTTGCAGCACATTATTGAAGCAGGTAATACTGATAGGAAAAGGGCTGCCCGTGTGAGGTGTTTCTCTTCCCAAGTTACACGTTAAGCAAGTTACATTGGCAAGTGTCAAAGCCAAACAGGATGTGTAGACCCATCAGTTCAGTAACACCAGTTAATCTTCCTGTGCCATGCATGAAAAAAGTATATGGATTGGTAAATTAAAAAAAAAAAAAATGAAGATATTAAAAAAAAAAAAAAGTCATTTTCTTATGGGGGGGAAAAAAACATTCCTCAGTCAGTTTCAGCACATATGACTAGCATGTGAGGCACATACCTGCAGTGCTAAAAACTCCACAGCTTTTTATCTCTCAACATTTGAGCTTCTGGAAGAGAAGAAATATCTTTATTATCTTCAAGAAGTGCAAGAAAAATCCAAGAACTACAGGCCTGTCAGCCTCACCTTGATCCTTTGGAAGGTGATACAGCAAATATTCCTAGAAGCAATTTCCAAATTATAAAAGACAAAACGGTAGTTGTCAGCATGGATCTATGAAGGGGAAATCATACCCAGCCAACCTGATCACCTTCTGTGATCAAATGACCAACTTGGTGGATGAGGGGAGAACTCCAGATGTTGTGTCTTGATTTTAGCAAGGCCTTCTACACTGTATCACATAACATTCTCATAGACAAAACCAGATAAGTGGACAGCTAGGTGGGCTGGAAGGTGGTTGAAATGGCTAGGAGGGTTAAAACTGGCTCAAAGGTCTGTGATCAGTGGTATAAAGTCCAGCTGGAGGCATATCATCAGTGGTGTACCTCAGGGACCAATAAGGGGCCAATCCTGTTTAACATTCTTGCTAATGATCTGGATGACAGAGTGCACCCGCAGTACATTTGCAGATGATACAACACTGGAACAAGTGGCTGATACACCAGAGTTTTGCTACCATTCAGAGGGATATCAACAGGCTGGAGAAATGGGCTGACAGAAACCTCATGAAGATCAACAAAGGGAAATACAAAGTCCTGCATTTGAGGAGGAACAATTCTATGCACCAGTAGTACATGCTGGGGGCAGACCAGCTGGAAAGCAGCTTGGCAAAGGACCTGAGGATCCTGCTGGACACCAAATTGAACATGAGGCAGTAATGAGCGCTTGTGGTAATGAAGGCTAAAGGTATCCTCTGCTGCATTAAGAGGAGTGTTGCCAGCTGGTAGAGGGAGGTGATCAGAGCTTCTGAGGCCACAAGTGGATTGCTGGGTCCAGTTTGGGGCTCCCTAATAAAAGAGAGACATGGAGACATTGGAGTATATCCAGTGAAGGTCCGCTAAGATGATTCGGTGTTTGGAGCATCTTTCATTCTTTGAAGAGAGGCTGAGAGAGCTGGAACTGTTCAGCCTGGAGAAGAAAAGGCATAGGCAGAGGTTCATGAACCTATACACGATATGTATAAATACTTGATGGGGAGAAGTAAAGACATCAGAACCAGAGATGTCCTGTCAGTGGTGCACAGTGATAGGACAAAAGGCAATGGGCAAAAACTGAAATACAGGAAATGTAAATAAACATGAGAAAAAAAGTTTCAGTGTGAGGGTGGTCAAACACAGATGGTTGCCTGCTTGAGATAATCAGAACCTAGCTGGGCACATCCCTGAGTAACCTGCTGTAGCTGAAACTAGCTCTGTAGCTCTGAACAGCAGGGTTGGACTAGATGATCTCCAAAGGTATTTTCCAACCTCATCTCGCTGCTCGACTTCAGGCAGTAATGAAATGATTTATTTTGTACAGACCTAGTGAATTCTGGACACATGGCCAAACTACAAATGCCTGACTCAGTGCAGGGAACGTAGTTAGCTATGAATATTTCTGACTCAAATATCTAGTCCATAAATTAAATTGCAGATTACTGCTGTCTCTGGAACAAATCCAAAGCCAGTTAAACTCTTCCGTCAATTGCAATGATATCTGAATCTGGAAATTTTATTCTTATACTAAATTACCAAATTTAAAACAAAACCCAGTGACTAAATTATCTCAGATTTTAAATAAAATGTCAAATTGCATAGCAGGAGGCTCTACCAATGCATTTGTTTCCCTAATGACATTGTTATCTGCTATCTGTCATGAAATTTTTTTGCATAACACAGGAATTTTGATAATCTTACAATTATGGGGTGTGGATTGGCAGATATAATTAGAGATGTGTGCTTTGGGACTGAGGGAGAAATAAATTATAAAACTATAAAATATTACCATATATTGCACTGAAACTGAAAACTATTATTATGGTGAGTCCAGAGGTTTGTGTTATATAGACAAGCTGGTATACTACATAACAAAGACATTTCAGGCTATTAATTTAAACAGTTTAAAAAATGTATTAACTGTAATGAAGTTTGGCTTATTTTTTTTTCAACCACATAAGACTTAATTGCCCTCTGAAACAGCATGACTTAAATTTTGTTTAGTATTTACTGTAGCTAAAAAAAAAAGTTATAATGAGGAAAGAAAACGGTGATTTTAAGGAGCTATTGTCACAATTCTGATCATGTTCTGCTATATTTTTAGGAGTAATGATACACAGAACATTTTAATTGCTCTGACTTTCTTAGGCTATTGAGTTGTCATCCTTGCATTGTTTCTAAGATTAAATTCTATACTAATTGCCTGAATTGCCTTTGAATTTGATTTGGTAGTTTCTCTTAGCTTGAGTGCATTATTAGATATATGAGCTTAGACTGTATTATCATTATAGCTGAATCTTGTTTCATCTGTCCTAGCACGTGTTCAGGTGTCAGGCTATGTAAAAAACTGCTTTTTTATTTATATTTTACCTAAAGAAGAATCCACACTGAGAGAAATTTCTGTAACATAGTTCACATGTCATTTTAATAGAGAAAAGGAGAAAAAGTTGTCTTACAAAAAAAAAAAAAAAAAATTATTTAATCAATAGTCTACCTGGAATTGAATTCTTCCCAAAGTTCTGATTTTTAGACAGGTGCATGTACCTTACCTCTCTGTATCTGCACATTTTCTCTGAACTCAGTAGAGCTACCAATTCATCTGCAAAAATTCTGTACCTTTGTAAACATTCACAAAATATTTATGTTAGCAATTATTACTGGTAAATGGAAGTCATCAATCTGACCAGTACCCCTATTTCATAGGGGTAATACACTGGAAAATCTACAAAAAGGTATAATGTTAATTGATTAATTTTACTCCTGAAAGGTAACTTTCACATCTGTATTACAATTAGGAGCACAGAGTGTAGAATTCAAGTCAAGGAGGGAGGGATAATTTGAGAGAAATTTTACTCCCAGACATGGAGAGAAATAAAATAATTGAAATTTGGGGCAGAAGAAAATTCTAAAGAAAAAGAAGTCTTTTAGTAAGAATGAAGCTGACACACTTTTTACTTGCTGCCTGACAACATGACTTTCAGGACTGGACATGATATCTGCCTGCTTAGATTTGTCAAAACAGTGGATCGAAATATTACATTTCTAGCAGTGTTTTGGTTTCCTTAATTCCTCATTTTGCAAACTATGAATTTTACAGTTAATATTTTGCAGTTAATCTTAATTAAATTAATAATTTTCTCATTTTTCTTGTGTGTTATTTAATTCATGCTCTTACAGAATATTAAACAATTTTACCAAAACAGCAGCATTTTTCCATGCCTTGAAGGTTGTGTTTTGTTGTGTTGTGTTTTGTTTTGTTTTTGTTGTTGTTTGTTTGTTTTTTGTTTCTTTTGTTTTGTTTGATGGTGGTTGTTTTACTTATTTGAAAGTTCATGGTTATCACAGTGTCTAAGATAGCCAAATCTGTGGTACCAAAGAAATCACTACAGAGTTACAAAATCAGTCCTTTGCTGTAATATTGGACCAAACTGTTGACATACGAAGTGACAGGCAAGTTCTATGACAGGATTGGATTGTTACTGAGGACTAGAGTTTTTCAGACTATTTTTCTTTCGTATCAGCAACACCTTCAGGCCAACATTTGGTTTAATTTTATTTGAGCTCTTACCTCAATGAGGCAGTGAGGGGACTGAACAGCAGTATTCCTCATAGTCAACATAAAGGTGATATGCCCGGAACAAGCAAGTTCCTGCACCAGCAGTGTCACTGGAAAGGCATCAATTAACTCAGAATGAAAATATTTCTCCAAATTACCTTTTAACATGTGTTATACTTAAGGTAACACTCAAGGAAAGGCAGCAACAAAGCTGTATAAGAAGTTTCTGCACAAGCAGCTGGCTTAGGGCTGGACATCTGCTTCCAGCACTACTTTCACACATAGGAATTTTCTTCTGGCAGAGCAACAGGTCTCATCACAAAATACTGAGAGGACACAGCTCTGAAACATATGACTTTCAGTGCACTGAGCAAACAAGGTCACAGGCAATTGATTTTTTACTATTTTGCATAGAGTTGTACCTTTTGAACTACCCCGTGGACCTGCCAGTATGGGAGCTATAAATTATGGCCTTAACAACAGTCCTATCATCTTATTCTGGCTAGACATAGGAAATGGCATATCATTCCACCACTCTTATTAACTTTCTTCAAAAACATGAAAACCAAAACTGAACATAAGATTGAGCTCTGGTAAAACAATATTGTAAATATGTGATGACTGACAGCTTGAAAATAAAAATTTTCAGATACTAAGGAAAATATCTGTTTTGGTCCTACTTATAAAGATGAGATTAATTTACAAAATATATTTTTTCCACCCATGCGGTTAGTTCAGTTACATTTTAAATAGAAGAAATAAGCAGATTGGTTTGGGAGTAACATTGTGCCAAAATAGCTCAGGACTGTGTACTTTGAACAGGGAAGAGAGGAAAAGTGTTGTAAGATCTAAGAAATTGCCTTCTTCTGCCCATCTAGCCAGAAGAACAGAAAGCAATGTGTATGTGATGGGACAGCATGGGGTGAAGGACTGTGCTATTTCCATCATCCATTGTGTCAGGTGATAGGGAAGGCCTGTGTCAACCCTGGACATAATAGAATGGGATGGGAAAGCTCAAGGATCAATTTGTTCCTCCTGCCATAAATCTACTCCTCAAAATGTCGAGGCCTTTTGAAAGCAAATTGTCATGAGGAAATTACAAGGACCAAAAAACAAAGATATCTGTGGGGAAATAAAGAGTAGTGTCTTGTTTATTACCCCCCTGTGGTCCTCAAGCTGCTTTCTGCTTTTCAGAGTCTACAGTGTTGCCTCCAAGTATTTGGCTTAGTAAGACAAGTAAAGGTAGGACTTTTTTTTCCATGGGCACAGGATTTACTTAAGCCTAGGGTCCTCAAACACTTGCTCAAAAAAAAAA
>VXAA01002518.1:106229-124820 GCA_013399115.1 Anseranas semipalmata | reverse complement strand
AAAAAAAAAAAAAAGGTTAAATAAATGGATAGCAAATTAATTGGCATAGATTTCCTGAAAAGCTATTCTTGGTAGTTCCTACATCTCTCATAAAATGGTCTTTTTCATTGTAAAATTTTGCCAATATATAAATAAACTGGAACACATGGTCAAAACTATCTTGTGGAAAGTCCATGCTTAAAGAGAGCACTGAAGGAATTCCTTGCCTTGGATGGTTGATAATTTCTAAAGCTTGTAGACATGGCAGGTGAGATATATATGCTGTCCACTTGTCCAGAGTTAGACTGGAACCTCTGTTCACAGTTAATGCTTGCATCTGTATATATTTGTCCACTTCAATGGAGCACATGCAACACCCTAAGCAGTTCCAGGAGCAGGAGGACTATTCCTCAGCTGATGGCTCTATTTCCAGAAAATGTAGTGAAAGCAACACCATAGAGAAAACGTAGATGAACTCCAGTTATATCAGGTGCTAATTTTAGAAGTTGAGGATGTTGTATTTGCACAGAACAATGACCTTAGCTACCCCTTCAAGGCCAGCTCACCAAGCAGGTTGTGTTTATGACAGACTTTGATAAGATCTATGGCCCTCAGCACTCAACTCTGAACACAGCCTTCTTAGTTATACAGACAGAGCCTTCTCCTCTTTTCTCCTCTCTATCCACCTTCCAGTTGTAGGAAATACCCAGAAGTTCTGTGAATCCTGAGGTGCTACTCATTTTTTGGATAACCCATTCCGAAAATGCATTGAGGCACAGTAGTCAGCAGTTTGTAAGAAAGCACCCAACCACCCTTTGTAACAGGTTAGTTTAAGAAAGCTCCAGGGACAGGTTGAAGACTATTACAGTTAGGGTCCCATCAGCTAGATCATTAATGAAGATGTTAAACAGGACTAGAACCAGTACTGACTCCCTGTACTTACCTAGGTCCTCCTTCTTGCCCTTCTTAAAAATAGAAATGACATTTTCCTACAGTCCTCAGGCATTTCTCCCAGTCACCATGATCATTTGAAGATGATTGAGAGTGGCCTCATAATGACATCAGACAGCTCCCCTCAGCACTTGTGGGTGCATCCCTTCAGGGCCCATGGAGTCATGAATGTCCAGTTTGCTTAAGTATTCCCTGACCTGATCCTCTTCCACCAAGGGTACATATTCCTTGCTGAAGTCTTTTCCCCTGTTTTCTTGAACCTGGGATTTCTAAAAGCCAGTCTTGCTGGTAAAGACTGACAGAGGAGACATTCAGCATCTCAGCTTTTTCACTGTAACCAGGTCTCCCACCTGATCCAGCAGGAAGCCCATGTTTTCCTTAGTCTTCCTTTTGTCAATGATGTATCCTTTCTTGTTGTCACCCCTAATCAGATTTGACTCCAGATGGGCTTTGGCTTTCCTAACTGCATCTCTGCATGCTCAGACAAGGTCTCTATATTCCTCACAGGTTACCTGTCCCTGCTTCCACCTTCTATACGATTCCTTTTCATGTCTTAGTGTTGCTAGGAGCTCTTTGTTCATCCATGCATCTGTCCTGGCATCTTACAGGATTGAAAACCTGCTAAGAGTTTACTGTAGTCTATCTAATGCTATGTTTAGCCCTGAGATGGAAGCCTGAGGTAGTCTGAGTAGCAGCATCTCTCTATATATTGTCCTTTGTAGCTTCAGGATAAAAGCTACAGAGGTATATAAGATTACTTTTGAAACTTCCTGTTGCTGTCACAGCACATTTCTTTTGGTTGAAAGGACACTAGAACCCCTAAGTCCTTCTCCGCAGGGCTGCTCTCAATGAGTTCTTCTCCCAGTCTGTACTCATGTCTGGGATTGCCCCGACCCAGGTGCAGCACCTTGCACTTGGACGTGTTGAACTTCATTTGGTTCATGTGGGCCCACTTCTCAAGCTTGTCCAGGTCCCTTTGGATGGCATTACTTCCTTCTAGATGCAAGTGATTCTAGATTCCATAGCAGATGCAAGTGAGAGATGAACTGCTAACAACAAGGACATGTTACTGGCAGTATGAGATATTCACACTGAGAAAAGGAAAAAAAAATCTGAACCATGAAGGACTATGTAAGATGTGGCTTTGATTTTCCCTGATGTTTTTAGGGCTTTTTCTTTTAGATATCAGGGTATGATTCCATGACCCAAAGGAGGTAAAAGCTGTGAATCAGAGTTCTCTCTGTTAAGTGGCTGCAGTTGGACTTCAATAGGCAATAGTACATGATCCACAGCTATCTGCTGAGCATGGGATTTCTATGCTCTGGCTGTTGCCTTTGTAGACTTGAGTATTCAGCTACATTTCTTCAGAAATGTTTCACTGTCTCACAGAGGTGTAATCTCCACCTGCCTCATCTAAGATGTTAACAAGCCCTCACAAGTGCCTTATTTTGTAAAAACTCAAAGAAATTTCATCTAGCAGTAAATCATTTAGAATGTTTTATGCATGAAGATTTTTTTTTTTTTTTGACAGCAGCCTCCAATCATGCTAATAATTTAATTGCGCCCTGCTTATTTTCTCACAGAATTTGGAAATGCTGCCACCTTTCCCAGAAAGGACTATAATAGTTAGTAAGAGGAGCTACTTTAGACATGGAGCTTTATAAGCTTTATTTGTTCAGGCTTAAGAAGTTACAAATTCTTGAATGTTGCTATTTGTTTGACTTGTACATAATAATAATGACCCTTTCAGCCTATTTCAGTGCATTCAGCAGATCATACAAAAGACTATGATGCCTGTAAGTTTCTGTACTTCATGGCATGTTTCATAAGCTTACAGTGACAGTGACAGACCCTGCAAACTCCCAGGGAATATCTTTGTCCCAGAAATAAAAAATAGAAAACTTTATGGTTATACAAAGCTTAAAAGTATTAATTGCTGGAAAGCAGTTTGTGTATCTATGGTAATTGTTACACGTAGCTCAACAGTTTTTTCTTGATTTTAGTTTCTTATAGATATAGTGTGTGCACAAGTCTTCCAAGAAATTCAATAATGCAAAATGTGAAAAATTATAAAGAAAAAAGTCTTTTCTTACTTTTTTTTTCTTAAGAAGAAAAGACTTTTTTAAAAGTTAGATTTTAGGGGAAAAAAATGAATTTAATAGATGCAAACTTCAATACAGTTTGACCAGACTTTTCCAAATTTCACAAACCTGAACATTCTGTATAGCCTTTAAGTTTCCAGACCAGCCAAACTTACAGGAAAAGAATAAAGAAAAAGGAAAAGAAAAGTTTATAGTGGACTGTATTTTTTCTCAGTTATGTCCTTTCTTTTCATAATGCAGGCAGAGAAATGAGAAACATAACCAGTAGTTTGTAAACTTCATTGTTGTGCACATTCCCCTTCAAATCCCTATTGCCTCCTTCTTTCTTCAGCCCACACAACTATTGCTTAATTTTATATACTCAAGCTCTTTACATGATCCCATCCTGTTTTTAGTGACTAATCAAAACACCAGAAAATGATCCACATGAGGCACAACTGGTGGTGAAATCACTCTTTGCTTGGGTGCGGGGCTCCTAACAAAAGCACCATTCCCTGCAGTCTGCAGGGCTCAGACGGGGAGAAGGAAAAGGAAAAGAGGTTGAGGAATAAATTGCGAAATTAAGTTCTTGTCCTTTTCTTTCAATACCAGATGTCATTACATAGGGACACCAAGGAATTGAATACTAAGACAGAAAGAAGGAAGGAAGAATTCAAGCCAGAGCAGAGAAATACCAATGGGGGGATGCAGGCACATAAAATAAATTGATTTTTTTCTATTCATCTCAGTAAGCATGGTATTTTCTTCATATAAAGAGAATGAATTTAAACCATTACATTTTGCATAGACAAATAAATAATGCTGCTAAGAATATAAGCATACATTTACTCATCATTTAAAATAAATAAAAACATATTGAGTTGATGTCTATTCTCTGAATAAAAATGTAAATTGAATGTAGTAATATTAATCAGTTAAGAGCACGCATTAAAATCTTAAATTGTTCCTACTATCAGTAGCAGAATAAACACCAAAGTGAAAGAAATAATATTTTAGACAATAAAAGATAACAGTGTTTCTTAGGAAAACAACTCTGCTTATCTTGCAAGATGATAGATACTTGAAATGCTTTTAAAATCTCTAACAACTTCCTACAATATTCAGGATTATGTTGTGATAAGTCATATATCTCCATCGCTGAAGAAGAAACTGAAAAGAAAGAGGAACATTAAAAAAAGAGAGGAAAGGTCCAGGATGCCTAATGTAGGTGGAAGAACCTATATTGCAGAGATACCTTATCTACCATGACAGCCTAAATAATCAGTTTAGACTAAAACCTAACTTTATAAAAGTTGAGAAAGTGAATCCCGCCTTGGGTGTGTATATGGTCTATTTCACATGACCTTGATTTCAGCATTTTGAGATGCTCAATGTATATGCCTGTACATGGCTACTCAATCTGAAGTTAATTATACTAACAGTACTACTAATAATAATGCTAGTTTACGATTATAAAATCATAGCAAAATACTCCCTGTCAAGAATAAGATCCCTGAAAAACGCTAACATTTTTTTATCCTATCTTCACTTTCTCTAACAGTGAAAGATTGCTTAACAGTCTCGATATTACTGCAGAAAAGTATAAGAGAAAACTTCGGACAAACGTCATGGAAAATTTTCTTCCCTTACTTCAACAGAAATTCAAGTTCATTAGTTAGATTGGTTGCAGCAGAAAACAGTAACAAAGCTGGCAAGGTCCAGAGCAATGTTTTTTCTTAACAATATCAGACAACTTTGCAAGGTATAAGTCATTACAATATTTCCAATCTTTTATGTTGGCTTTTGTTTGTTTGTTTTTAATTTGATGTCACAAGCTATACAAGTTCCTTGGAATCTAAAGAACTGTGTAAACTGAATCCTGAATTTGAGTGAACAGTGTTACTTTACATTCTGAATCTCAATAAAATCATCTTAAGAAAAATGGTATCAGCTGCTTAGCTTTAAGTGTGAGAAATAGCATGGATTTATATGCAATATATGCAGTTTCGTGGCATTAGACTTAATATAAAGAACTGTTGATCTTTTTCCCAGATTTTTCTAATTTATGTAAATACGTTGCATGCTGAGTCAATCCTTTTAATCTTTTGAGTTTAGCTATGTTAAATGTTATGTGGAAAGCTTATGGTTCAGCAACTGACAAGCATTTACGATGGCGTAAGCCCTTCATTGTATGTCATATCAAATACTGAGACCGAAGACAATCAGTGGCTTTCACAGTGTGTATCAAAGGGTCTTAAGAAAAGCAAGATGACAGAAGGAAAAATCGCATTGCGCTTCCAAAGAATCAGGCTAGGGGCAAAGCCTGTCTTTGTTCCCCTTTCATGGAGGAAGAAGAGCAGATCGTGGACCAGAAGATAATCCATGTCAGGGCTGGGATGCCTGTGGAGGAAGCTGGCAGTTTCTCCTGTGGTTCCTGTGCAGAGGTGACTGTCCACTGGCTGGCATGGATAATCACTGTTCCACCTTAAAAAGCTGCTAGTAATTCACCAAAATTAAAAAAATAAAAAAGCAAGTTTTATATGGTTGACAAACCTGAGTCTTCAGTCTTTTGTTTGTTCCCTTCACCCCCAATAGAAGCTGGAAGACAATACCCTTCACATTCTCTTCTCTATACATACACACACTAGCATCATATGCCTTATCTACATGAGGCAGGTGTAAGTTAGATATCTGCTCTAAACTCACAGTTTGGGCCCCTTACCATCAGCAGAGGGAGAGGGGCACCTTCTCAATGCAATTCATCCCATCTGCTTTAAATAAGTTTCTGTGGCTGGATGAGCAGCTGCTGGAAGTACCTGAGTTTCCCCAGTGACTACAAATGAGTTCATACAACTGGTTTGGACTAGCTGCCAGTTCATACAGGAATAAAGTTAAGTGAAAGAAATTTCACCTACAGAGCAAAACAGTTCAGGTCTTTTCCTTTCTGGCAGATTTGGGGTCTGGAGAGTACAGCTTCCCATGCCTTTGACTTGCAAGGCTCATTTTTGAGCCTTGAACATTTGCTCCTTCTCCACAGCCAAGGGAGGTGAACATGGATCAGCATGGTCTTTTTTCGATCCTTCCTGCAATGTGGCAGGGTAGGTCAAAACCTGATTGCCCAGGAAAAGATAAGGAGCTCAGTAGCTGGTACTTCCCTCACCAGCCATCACACTCTCTTCCAAGCCCAAAATTGGGACACTAAAAGAGCAATTTCATGTGTTTCATGGTCCCACTGAGTAATATGGGTGTATCTGCTAGCTAAGGACTGTTCTTCACTATTCATGGTTCTAAAGTTTGTTCCAAAGCCCATGTAACAAATGCAAATGTTTCTGTTGCCTTATATTTCCAAGCTTTTAATCATTGCTTGATTTTTCTGCTGTTAATGGCAAAATAATGCTTACTGCATGTGAAGATTCAGTTTCTCCTGTGATCCATCAATAAGACATTAAATATGTGCTTCTTGTTTTGATTCAAATTAAATAACACTTCTTCCTTATGCCACTTTTCAGATCTTACTTTCAGCAACAGTTAATATATTGTTCAGAGGGTTTTTGTTTCACCTAGACCATACACGAAAATGGTTCTACTTTATTTTTGTAAAAAAAAAAAAAAAAGTATTTTTTTTAACCTCTTCTGCTGGAAGGTAAATTGATCACTTTCCATGAAATATCAGTATTTCTACGGCTTAATTAAAAGTACACCTTATACAAAAACTTTTGTATTATTTCATTTTCTAGTATGTGTGTAATATGTCTTTTTTATATTATCCAGATGAAATTCTCTGCCATTTTATACTGACTATACACATAAAACTTGAAACTCAGAATTGTGCTATGCATTCATCCTTATTAATGAAAAACAGACTAAAATCTTTCCCGGATAGTCTCTCTATATCATATTTGTCATTTTCCAAAAATTAAAATAGAGTCAGAATACAAATACCTGTGATACATTTTTATGTCATCAGAGAAAATAAATATGTACTATTATCTTCTACCCCATACATGCATTGACATTAAAGTTATGTAGACCCATTATAACCAGTCATGGTAGCATTTATTTCACCTGTTTTCAGTGGTCTAAAGATTAGGTGTTTAGTCTGGGACAATTTCCAAGGCTTTTTCCAAAAAAAAAAAAAAACTTCCAAAAGAAAATAGTCACTTCACAAGTTCATCTTTACTTATTTAAATTGTTCACTGGAGGTAATTTTTCTCTTTATTGTGGCAGGAAGTTTAAATGACTCATTTAAAGTAAACTTCAAAGATTTAACTAGCACAAGCTGGTTAAGATGAATTCCACCAGATGGTTGTGGAAATTATAAAGAATTACTTAATTAAAGAACTGAAAGTGTATTTGACTGATCCTATCAAGGGGGAATGGTTTCAAATGGTAAGGGGGAATGGTTTCAAACTAAGACAGGAGAGATTTAGGCTGGATATTAGGAGGAAGTTTTTCACTCAGAGGGTGGTGAGGCACTGGAACGGGTTGCCCAGAGAGGTTGTGGATGCCCCATCCCTGGAGGCATTGAAGGCCAGGCTGGATGTGGCACTGGGCAGCCTGCTCTAGTAGTTGGCAACCCTGCCCAGAGCAGGGGGGGTGAAACTAGATGATCTTTAAGGTCCTTTTCAACCCAGGCCATTCTATGATTCTATGATTCTATCAATGCTTCCGTTAATTACAAATTCATTCTCTATGTATGCATAAATATTTTTACTATTCAAAAGCCTCATTAGGAATACATTTAAAATGCTTAATGAAGGTTTAGAACTGTTAGAACTGTTAGAACTGTTAGAACTGTTTTAGCTAGAAAATGACAGACTCTTATTCCTTAAAGTCTTTAATATTCTGTATTTAAATCTGCCCTGAATTACTTCACTACAATAACTTAAACTGCCAAACACTATTCTATGAAATTCCAAGTTTCCAAATTTCCATCTGCATTCAAGTTAATTCAGACATTACACATATGTATGATAGACACAGCTTGCTGGGACACCTGGAATTTGATTAAAGAATAATCTTACTGCATGTCTTAATTAGGAAGCAGTTTTTGAGTACAGGTAAGATGGATATTGTGCTATATACTTTTTTGCACTTGCAAAATGATGTAGGGCCATGTGTCATTTTTAGAGTCTGTATCATGTAAGTTTTTGGCTCTGTACTAGAAAGAACAATTCAAACAAAATTAATAATGTTAATAGAATGAGAGTCTGCTACCCCTTGATGATTAAGCCTGCCTCAGCTAAAAACAATCTACACTTTTTTGTCCTTCTCTGAGCACAATCGGAAGACATAGATCACTCTCTTTACCAAGGTTACAGTTCCTGTACCCATAATCAGAAGTGTGGCTTTTGCCACAGTCAAGTTCTCAGCGGGCAAGAGAAAACGTGCCTGCCGGATGGCACATGCAGTCAAGATCAAAGCCTATACCAGCCTATACCTATTCTCACTCTAAACTGAACCCAAAATGTATTTAGTCAGAAATGAACTAAATAGATATTTAGTTATGACTTCCCCCTTACAGGTCTCATACATCACTATTGTTTCTACTGAAATTTGTTTTCAGACTACAACTGCTAAGCTATGTATGTGTGTGCACTAATAAGTAACTACCATGTACTCGACATACTAATTCACAGCAGTTTGAAAGGAAATTGAAAGAACCCAGATGGCCTGTAATGTTGGATATGGAATTTCATCCCTTCACAGCTAGGTTGTCTGAATGTGATGTGAAACAGCTTTCCAAATGAATTGCACCAGCATTCACAGGCAAAACAATGAAGTAACTGCAAAGGGGATGTCCTTATTTCATCAGCCTAATAAAAGGAGTTGTACAGAAAATCCAGATCTCCAACATCACCATCACCCCACCCAGGGTACACTCATACATCACCCTCACAATGATTAAAATGATGCCACCTGTACCCTACAGAAAGGAACACATTATAAGTTCATGCACCAAATGCTGGCCACAAGCTAAAAAAAAAAGAAAGATCGCTCCCATTCGTGAAACAGGGATTCTGTTATATTTTATGAAGAGAGTTCCCAAGGGCGCTTAAGTCTTCTGGGTCATATTTCCGTATTTCTCATGCTTAGCTGTAGATGGCAGGGAGCCCTACCCCAGACTGATAAGTGTTTGGCAGCTGAAAAAGGTGTGTCCCGTTCTCTGTGGCCAAAAGGACCACAAGGGCCGCAAGGATGCAGGGGAGGAATCAGAAGAGAGGATCCCTCAGGCTCTAAGAGGGGTTCCAAAGAAGCCTTCTCCCCTCAAATACAACTAAATCAAATAAATATGTGCCTTTGGCATCTGTGTGATGCTTTCCTGAAGTCTAAATTCCACATCCAATGGATGATTGTATGCTGAAATGAGTCACCACTATTCACTGTAACACCGTCCAAAGCACTTGGAATGTGACTAGAAGCAGGGATCAGCACTTTTGGATGGTGCTACTTATGACAAGTATTTGGAAGCAGTCTGCATCCAGATATTTAGAACTTGAATCAAACAGTACATTATTTACTTTTATTGCTGCCTGATGATGACTGTTTCTCAAGAATCAGCTACGAAGTTTATTAGAATCAGCTTTAGTCAGAAAGATACTGAAGAGCAAAACTACCTCATAGCATAAAAATTCTTGTATTAACAAGAATTTTCTTAGGCTGTTTATAAGACCTGCAAATATCTTTAGATGCAAGAGATAAAGAAGATAATGCCTACTCACTCTTTACTGCTACTAAACAAATTTTCTTTCTAGACATTATAAGTGAAAGATGATAAATATAACACTTCATACTTCTAAAATAAGTAATTTTTCCTTTTAGATAGAGACACTGGTCACAGTCATCTGTGTATTAGCCATATTCACAACATCTCTGTATTAGCCATATTCATCTTCGTGTGTTTTGAAAACTTGCTATAAATTTTTTGGATTACAGAACTCCTGCATCACAGAAAGCAGACAAGAAGACCTACAATCTCTACCAGCTTTGATATCGTACCTTAATTTGTGATGAGGTCTAGTAGATTGTAGAAAATAACAGACTATATAAATACCTATACAGCAACTCAACCAGGAGGAGAGGATATATTGCTCTTCTTCAGTTCCAGCTAAGATTGTTATCTACTTGATCCTGAAAAAGAGAACTAGATTTTCCATGGGATTTAGTAGAATAACTTCTTTTATTAGTATTATTATTTTAAGTTTTGGCAGACTGAGATGGTGTTCAAGCAAGTCACTGTAAAAGATAACCCAGAGATGTTGATCCTTTGCCTGTGTGCATGCTTAAAACAGTATGTAACATGGTAAAATGTTTTATATAGCTTGATAAATAGGAGTATTTTAAATTGAACATATTTTTATATAACAAATTTGTTATTGGATATAGATGCATTTTCAGACCATTTTGTTAATATCTTAAGCTTCTCAGTTGTATGCATATCAAAAACGTGCCCCAGCGTTCCTCCTGGGCCAATCTTTCTCTTTATTTATCTTGCTCTTAAAAACTTTTTTTGGCACTCTTTTTCTCCTACGTTTAGTACATTTTGTGAACATTTTACATTGAAGGGCTGGTCATTATAGTGCTTTGTTTGCACAATCAAATGGCTTGGGACAATGGTAATAGAATAATCCATACCAGCTTTCACTTGGAAATATATTTATATTCATTAATATCTCCATTCATTTTGTTGGGACAAGCTGCATGCTTAAAACTAAGCACTTTGCTGGATTAGGGCCAGACTAACTGAGTATACTATAGTAACATAATATAACTAATGAAAACAAAACTTGAAGAACACTTAAACATGATACAGGTCAATAGAAAACAAGAAGTCAGACTTTGTGCTGAATTGTCAAACCTGTTCTCCATCAATTACACAAGGAAAGAGTTCTACCAAAGCTAAGCAGTTCTAAATCAAAGGTTGCAAACCAGAAAATAAATAAAATACAGGAAACAAAAAGCTCTTCAGTTTTTCTGCTAATTTTTTTCATAACATCATGATGGACTTTCAGCAAAACTGAAAGGCGGCAAATACATACATAGAAAAAGAGCATTCTGCGTGGGGCAGAAGAATGAGGAGAGAGTGAAAGATGGTGCAGGGCTCTTTCTGGATCTCAGTAAGAAAGGGCCAAAAACAAATGGCTTAATATAATAGCTGTTTTAATAGGGTAAAATAAAAGGAGGAATAGAGATAATGAGTAAATCTTGCATCCCTTCAGGTGTTGGAAACCCCACATTTCAAGCAGCATCAGACGGACATGGGGGGATTTTCCCGTGCGTGCTGTGCAGGTCCCCTCTACGGAGAGGCTGCTCCTCCCTCTTTGCCAACGTGACCTTTATTTTGCACATCAAGCAGAGTCATGTATCTTCTCCTGACAGGTTGGAGTGTTTTCTGTGTCACAACACCCACCCGCATGTGATGCACACCAACATGTTCCCGTATGATGGCTACTCATGCTGATATACGGGGTGGTCAGGCCCCAAGTGCAAGTCCCAATAGAGCAAACATGGCCTACTCAAGACCACTAGCTCCTCAAACACAAAGTATTCCATGAGGCTCCCAGCACAAAGAGTTGAATCAAAGTGTTAATATGAAAGTAATATAAATATTTATCTTTTTGAGCTACTGAAATACCCGGAAAGAAAGTTGGCAAAAGGTCCACTATTCAGCATGCTTGTTTGGACATGAAAATTCTGCAGAACAGTCCCATTTTGACAGGAAGACAAGCCAAAATAAAGAGTTAAAGGACTTTTCTCTGTGCTTTCCATAAGTTCTGCAAAGTCTGACTGTGATCTGCGTGTTCTCTAAACAAGGAGTATTGGTGATGAGACTCCTGAAGAGATTAATAAGGATTGCAAGTTTAATTAAGTATTTGCAGAAGGTAATTTACTGTAGTTTTTCAAAATGTACTCTCCATTATCACAGGTAAACTCTCACTGTGATTTATGTGTACCCTGCAGCCACCTAGGATCAAGAGTTTTCATCTCACCTGTGGAGAAGGAGGTATGTGATACCTCATGATTCAGAAATGTGATTTCTGACTGTTTTAACTGACAGGTGACAGGATTCACGGGAATGGCCTAAAGCTGCATCAGGGGAAGTTCAGATTGGATATTATGAAAAGGTTCTTCACTGAGAGGGTGGTTGGGCACTGGAACAGGCTCTCCAGGGAAGTGGTCACAGCACCAAGCCTGTTGGTGTTCAAGAAGTGTTTGGACAAAATTCTTAGATGTCTAGTTTAACTCTTAGGTTGCCTTCTGTGGAGCCACAAGTAGGACTTGATGATCCTTGTGGGTCCTTTCCAACTCAAGATATGCTATAATTCTATGATTAACCCTAAGACTGGGCTTTCTAGTTCCTGAAATAACTGTAAACTTTCCAAGGCTTAGTTTTACTTTTAAGTCATACAACCACTCTGGTGTTAATCTGCTGAAATACTCAGGCATACTCATAGATGTATAATGACATAATACATAATGACATGTCCACAATGTTTTAAACACTTTTTTCTGCCATAAACATCTCAAAGTGACCTGTACGTATCTACTGGTACCTGCTGTAAATTATATGAAGAAAGAAATGCAAACTTTGCTACATCCTTTACCAGAACCTTACCTGCTCTTTTACCACTTAGAAAATGCTCAGGAAATAGCTTTTCCTAAGTAAAAGAAATGTTTATATAATATCTTTATATATATATATAAACCTCACAAATAATTTATGAGTACATTGGCCCAATTTAACCAAAACTGACAGAGAAAGAATTCTTAAAGGTATAACATTTACATAGATTTCACTAGCAGAGACAGTTTGATATACTTTAATGAGAATATAAACACCCTTAGTGAAGACTGCAACATGAACTCACTGTTTATTAAGCAACAAAGAGTCTAAAGGGGAAAGAGAGTTTATGAATGTTTTAACTGCAGGAAAAACTTCACTGGACATCAAAAAAAAAAAAAAAACACAACATATGTTAAATACATAAATAATTAGTTAAAAAAGGAAAAGAAAAGGGGAGAAAGGAAAGGGGAAAAAGAAAAGGGGAAAAAAAGAGTAAGGAAAGGGGAAAAAGAAAAGGGGAAAAAAGAGTAAGGAAAGGGAAAAAAGAAAAAAGGAAAAATAAAAAAGGAAAGGAAAAAAGAAAAAGAAAACGAAAACGAAAACGAAAATGAAAAACAAAAAGAAAAAAAAAGAAAAAGAAGAAAAAGAAAGAAAAAGAAAAAGAAAAAGAAAAAGAAAAAGAAAAAGAAAAAGAAAAAGAAAAAGAAAAAGAAAAAGAAAAAGAAAAAGAAAAAGAAAAAGAAAAAGAAAAAGAAAAAGAAAAAGAAAAAGAAAAAGAAAAAGAAAAAGAAAAAGAAAAAGAAAAAGAAAAAGAAAAAGAAAAAGAAAAAGAAAAAGAAAAAGAAAAAGAAAAAGAAAAAGAAAAAGAAAAAGAAAAAGAAAAAGAAAAAGAAAAAGAAAAAGAAAANAAAGGAAAAGGAAAAGGAAAAGGAAAAGGAAAAGGAAAAGGAAAAGGAAAAGGAAAAGGAAAAGGAAAGAAACTAGATTGCATTAGTTTCACTGTGGAAGAGGTGCACAGGTAAGCTTAAATAGAAACTGTAACGTACAGCTGAAGGCCTGCTACCAGATAACCATGTGAAAGAAGGTCCAAACACCAAAGCTCCTGTACTGGATCTGTGAACAAAATTCTGTCCTTCTGCAACGGACATCAAAACTGAGATATCAAGCCTTCATAAATGTTGCCAACTGAAAGCTGTGCTGTAGTGAATACAAGTCTGATGAAAGAGGCCTAAACTACCTCTCTAAACTTTATAGCACAGGGAAGAGCAATAGAATCATAGAATCACTTAGGTTGGGAAAGACCTCCAAGATCATTACGTCCAACTATTAACCTAGCAATGCCAAGTCCACCATTAAACCATGCCCCTAAGCACCACATCTACATATCTAGGGAACCTGCTGTGGCAGGGGTGTTGGACCAATGATCTCTGGAGGTCCCTTCCAACCCCTACAATTCTGTGAATCTGTGAATCTGTGAATCTTTTGAATACCTCCAGGGATGGTAACTCAACTACTTCCCTGGGCAGCCTATTCCAATGCCTCACAACCCTTTCAGTGAAGAAGTTTTTTGTAATATCCAACCTAAACCTCCCGTGGCACAACTTGAGGACATTTCCTCTTGTCCTATCACTTGTTGCTTGGGAGAAGAGACCAATCCCCACCTCGCTACAGCCTCCTTTCAGGTACATGTAGAGAGCGATAAGGTCGCCCCTGAGCCTTCTCTTCTCCAGGCTAAACAACCCCAGCTCCCTCAGCCTCTCCTCGTAAGACTTGTTCTCCAGACCCCTCACCAGCTTCATTGCCCTTCTCTGGACACGCTCCAGCACCTCGATGACCTTCCTGGAGTGAGGAGCCCAAAACCAAACACAGGACTTGAGGTGTGGCCTCACCAGAGCCGAGTACAGGGGGACAATCCCTTCCCTAGTCCTGCTGGCCACACTGTTCCTGATACGAGCCAGGATGCTGTTGGCCTTCTTGACCACCTGAGCACACTGCTGGCTCCTATTCAGCCGGCTATCAACCAATACTGCCAGGTCCTTCTCTGCCAGGCAGCTTTCCAGCCACTCATCCCCCAGCCTGTAGCACTGCTTGGGGTTGTTGTGCCCCAAGTGCAGGACCCAGCCCTTGGCCTTGTTGAACTCCATACAGTTGGCCTCAGCCCATCGGTCCAGCTTATCCAGATCCTCCTGCAGAGCCTTCCTACCCTCAAGCAGATCAACACATGCACCTAACTTGGTGTCGTCTGCAAACTTACTGAGGGTGCACTCGATCCCCTCATCCAGATCATTGATAAAGATATTAATGTATATCTAGGATTAACAAACTGCAATTCTGGAAATGCTATCAAAAGGCATGGCTGATTGAGTTGTCCAGCACACATACAAGTGTTTATCGGGGAAAAAAATCACCACTTACTGATCTTCCTATGCATACACTGGAACTTTCAAAGCAGGACCCTATTTCCATTTTTACTTGTCTTCCATCATCCTACTGCAGCCAGCTACCTGAAACTTGTCCCATATGCAAATCCAGCATCACTGCAGTATATCATATGCTGGTGGTGGAGCCAAAAGATGCCACCTCTCTTCACAGGAGAGCCCATCATCATGGGTTGTCTGCTGCAGGGGCGCTGCAGGTCCTGACATACAAAACACCTTACATCTCTTACAGATGTGTCAAGAAATATTTACAGCACATATACATCAGTGTGCTATATAGTGTGGCACAGATATAACCTGCTGGCAATCATTTGAAAATGTTATTTTTAATGTGAAATTGTACTCAATGCCTTTATCATTAATAAACATTATATAACTGGAAGATATTCTCAGACAAAATACATCATTGATATATTTATATTTTATTATCTAGACTCACATCCATGTGTCTGTAAATTCTTTTTGTGTCCATAAACATTACCCTGTTAAACCTGGATCTAGGTCTTGCTGAGTTTATTCCGTCTTAGTCTTCCCCCATTCTTATTTTACTATTACACATTCTAAGGAAAAAGTTACTTAACGTGATGTTATTTTATGAGTCACAATAAATATTAAATCCAGATGGATTTTTTTTTTTAATAAAATGAAATAGAGAAACAATCGGTATCTAGGAATGTGATAAAACTTTTTTTTTAATACATGCTGTTTTTCCTTTCTTACTTCTGTCCTTTTGTTTTGAATTGATATTCTAAATGTAGATGAGCCAAGATTCTTTTAATTATGTCAAACCTTTACTACTTTAGTAAGTAACCTGACTTTTCACAACTGTGGAATTGGAGTTAATAGCTTTGAAAGAACTACTCTGATTAGAACTGAAACAATAAATTTACCTTTAATGCACATCTTTTTCAGAAAAATATTCAGTCAAATTACAAAGAAAACTGAGCATATTCTCCCTGAAATTGTTTTACAATGTATTACATTGGCCAATTTAAGTGTGACAATGAAATTAATCTGCTCACTCTATCATTAATGTAAACCTAGAAGAATATGTTTAATCAGCACTAGACTTTTTTTTCTCTTCATACTTCCAATGCATGAGGAAAAGCAGAAAATTTTCTCAAAACATTTTTGATGAAACCAATATTATCAGTCTATCTTTAGTGATGTTATTCAGAAATGTTTATTTAGTAGTTATCTTTCTCAGAGTCCCTGCTGTCCTGTAATTTTTGGTAAACAGGCATGAAATGAAGTATGTTACATTATCACTTAATTATACTCTCATCAGTCCAAGTTTGTAGCAGTGGCAAAGGGCCATATAAAGCAAGCCACATTATACCACTGAAGATATTCTTGTTATTAATCTAATTCCAGACATTTAATAGTAGTGTAGATCCTAGCTCACACTGAATGCAAAAGCTACTCACATTGGCAAAAATGAGCGCATCTATTACTGGACAGCAGTTCAGAGACCAAGTCTTTCCATGTCCAGATGAGACAGCTTTTTTTGTGAGCAGAATTTCTGAGACAAACTCATGATAAGTTAAACTGTCTGATTACAGTTCCCTACTGCCTTCCTGGATCTGACCCAAAGCCAATTTAATTCAGCTGGAGACTGTCTCCTTACTTCAGGAGGCTCAGGATCAACTCCCCTATAATCTACTTAGCAATAGGATTTTGTTCAAATTTGCTGCAACTGAAAATGCTGCTTTCTCACCATTCTTAAAGACCCATATATTAATATCAGTTAATAAAATATCCTTGCTCCAGGAAATACCGAGCTTGACCTAAATTCTACTAATCTAGGTGGAGGTAGAGAGTACCAAACAAGCCTTACCAGCCAAATGATTATAAACAATTTAGCACCTTAATTTCCATTCTTTAGCCACCTTAATTTCCATTTGTTTTCCTGGGAAAGAAACACATCTCATTCAGTCCTGCAGACTTTGAAATATCTTTAAACCTTGACTGCTTCTTTACCTCCTGTTGGCTTCAATGGGTGAAGAAGTCTTCAACAGCAGACACAATTAGGCTTTCTGTGTCACCTGTGCATAGTCCAAGCTTAAAAGCAGAGAAATAATGCTTATCCACTCCTAAATAGTGATATCATTTCCCCATTTCTCACATATGACAAATAAGTCCACATTTGAAAGTCCTATTACACCACTGCTCCTCATGCTGTATTTATACTTGAAAGCATTCAGAGAACAGTCTTTGAGAAACATTCTGATGTGTCTGTAAGATTGAAAACCTGGCTTAATGTTTAAATTCAGTGTATTGCAGCAATAGCTCTACTGTGCAGAAGGAAAAAATTAAATGCTGTATCTGCTTCTAATCCTTTTGTGTACCCATCAGTTGCTGTTGCATATTAATCTCCTTCCAGAATTTTCACTTACTATCTTAATTTCACAGATGTTCTCAACAAGAGATGGGATGCAGTTTTGCTTAGATGAGCATTTTCAGATACTGTGGGAAAGATTTCAGATACTGTGGCTATTGGAACCAAAGAGAATACAACATTGTATACCCATCACAGTATACAATGAATTGAATAGACTTTTACTTCCTTTTGGAGATCCCTCAAAGGAAATGAGTGCAGCTGTGTCTTTTCTGACTCTGCAACAGTGGGGACTTTACAAAATACATGGTTATTATCTGCTTCCAGGCATAGGAGATATTTCACGTTGTAGCTGCACAGGCTTCGCTATCACACAGAATTTCCCCTGAGGCGTAAGTCCAGCACAAGATTTAGACAGTTCTCATGTCCCACCTCAGCTTTAAATCATAGTGTAACTGGAGAAAATATCCCACATACACCACCAGAGTGAGATATTTTGCCAGCTGGAGAATCTCCCATTAGATGTTCTCCAAGCTGCCTCCTTCCCACCTCAGAAGTTTTCAAGCCCCCAAGGTCTTTTCCTTTCCCCTTTTCCTTCCAGCCTCTCATCTGCCTTCCCACTTCTGCACCCACCCAGCTCACCCATGAGGACCTGCAGCTCCCCTTCCTGAGAGGCAGCAGCAAAAAGAGCCACCCATAAAGGTTTGTATATATCTAGTTTCTTCATTTCAGATGTTTTCTCAGTTCACCCTCTACATAGCATTGCTCCCTGAGAAGGATGAATGTAGTCCTAAGCAATTATTTAATCCAGCTTGAAGATTTGGGAGTGCATGTGGACATCCTATTAATGGTGCATCTTATGCAGAGAAACTCATCTTGATGTTCTACTTTGGCACCAGATGATGCAATGGCAACATATGTGTGTATAAGCATATTAGTGTAACCCCATGTGCTCCTTCTACTCCTTCAGCAGTTGCAGCACCCAGTAAAACTTCCCGGGCCAGAGTGGACAGAGTAACTTTGGATTTTTTTGCATTCACCAATGATTTACTGTCCTCAGCCAGCTGCATACTTTGCTCATGCTTAATGGTATCTGTAAGAAATAGAGTTTCACACTGCAATTTCAAAATGCTTTGTTCCCAGTTAGAAAGATGGTATGACAAAAGGGAATAGTCATGAATAACAAATGGCTAAAGCTGGTATGGGGCTTTTCTGATTCTGATAGAAAAAAAAAAAAAA
>VXAA01002518.1:61039-106201 GCA_013399115.1 Anseranas semipalmata | reverse complement strand
AAAAAAAAAAAAAGTTTCTTGAGAAAGCATGTACTCTTCTCTAAAAACTGTTTAGTTTTTCCCAGGAAATCCAGTTCTTTTGTTTTGTTTTGTTTTTGACAATACTCCAATAATTTAAGTGCCGACTTCTGAGACTTTCTACCTCCCCTTAGCGGATGGATCTGTCATTGTTTTGAGAAGCAACACAAACAGGCAGGTTTCAGTTTTCCCATGTGAGCACTGCGTAATCACAAAGACGTTTCTTTTCCTTCTTGGCCTTTCTGAAAAGGAACTTCTATTTATCAGCCATCCTGCATGGACAATGATACCAGCAAATTCTGAGGAAGTTCTGGTTAAACTCACCCTGCCTCAGTGGGATAAGAAAATGACAGTGACACCACTCAGCCAACATACACAAACACAGAAGGCATTGCACTCCTGGAAAACAAAGACTGAAATGTGGGCAGGCAGATGCAAAGAAGTTTGAAAAAATATATATATAAGATTCATTTTAAAAATCTTTAAAGAAGGGACATAAACCAGAACCAGGGATATAAATTTCATAGTTCTCTGTTATAGGTAGATGTTCAGAACCAGATTTTTCTATACATTTGTTAAAATCTAATGCAATGAGTTTCTCTCCTATTAGAGAATTCTGATCTGAAAACTCAGATACAAAATTAAGCCCAGATCCTAACTTCAGATCCTTGGCTTTTATTTGGCTAAATCTACAAAAAGTAATCCCCAGTATATTCTGGTATCTTGATGAGGAAAGCAGACTTAGCTCCTTCTTATATGCTGAAATATCCTGGTTGCCCTTTGGGGGCACTGAGTGACCTGTCTTGGTGCATCCTGGAGGAAAGATCAAGACAACTAAACCCATGACCATAGGAGACTGTGCATCACTTCAGAGAAGTACTGCTCTTCTTCATCACAGAATCTGACCTCAGCAGGTCAGATTTCACAAAACAGATATTTAAATTCCCAGATTTGTAGCTTCTTGTACTTCCCCTATGTGTAATCCAAAACATTTAGAGAGAGAAGCTCAGAGAGGTATTTCGAAAATCCCACAGCAAGGAAACATGCTGCACATCAGCTGGTGCTCAGCAGAGGCATACACAAAGACAGTTGTCAGAAAGTAGACCTATGGGTAACTCCTTATATCTACATCTACACTGCTAAAATGACACAGGGACAGAGAAAATTTGAGTGCCGGACCACTGTTTGCCCACACAACTTAACTTTTCTCTCCCTAATTCTGCTTTTGTCTCCAAGACAGTGCCCAGGCACAAGAAGGAAAACACTTCCACAAAGCTGTACTGACAAGACTGTGACAAGTTTGGCTCTCTCCTCCTTCATCAGGCTTTGTAACCTTTGAGCAGGTCCCACAACCCCATGAAACTTCATACCACAACGCAGAGCACGCGTATATACCTTCCTTCCTGCCATAAAACCACCACAACAGTGGGCTGCAGCATGGTCATTACATTATTTCAAACACTTTGAGCCAAAATGAATACATAAATAAATAAATAAATAAACAAAAAATAAACAGCAGTGTGCAATACATATAGTGCCCTGAGAAGACATCATAGGATGAATGTAGCTGGTTAAAGTTACTTAGCCTCAAGGCCAGAGAATTGTCCACAGTCCTCTGTACTGAGCAGAGAGAAGGTCAGTAGATCTATTTTGGTAGGTGAACTCCACTGCGGGTTTGGGTGCCTCTGTTTAGTTCTTGCCCAGATGGGCAAGCCTTGGCTCAGTAAAATGAAGCTTATTTTCCATAGCAGGAGCAGCTTTTATGGCGTAAGGAGGACACCATCAAATAGAGCTGGACAGACAAAATTATTTCCAAATTTCATTTCCAATAATTCATTACTTCCATAAAATAAATGTGACTATGTAAATAATAAATGATCCTAAATGAGTGCCACGTTGGAAACAAAACAAGAAATGAAATGGGTGAAAAGAGGAATCTAATATTTATCAGGAGATTCAAAATTAAATTAGTACATCTGTAAACCCTATTCCCATTTGCAAAAGAGACCAGCTGAGAGGGCAAGAGATCTTTCAGTGTCTGGTTTTAGATGGCAGCTGGCTTTTTGTAAGCGTTAAGTCTCTGAGATGGAGATAGCACAAAAGGGACTCCAACAAGATGTGGCTACTGAACAACACCAAAGCAATAATGCCAAGGAGGATAGCTTGGACCCAAGTATCAGAAGCTTTATTCCCTGAATATTCTTAGAAAGAATAAAAATGTCTTTAGTTTATCATTCTGTCTATGTGTATAGAGACAATCTGTCCCCTCATCTTGCAATATAGGATCTTGTCATGAAAGTCAATAAAGGTGCTCCTCACTAAGTAAGTCCTGCTTTAAAGTTTTCCATTTCTTAAGAACTGTGCAAATTTCTTTGAGCTCCTGGACTTCATTATTTCCAAAAGATAAATATGAACATATAAATGATGGTTGATCCTAAATGCATGTCCCACACTGGAAACCAGACAAGAAATGAAATAAGTGAAAAGAGAAAACTAAAACTTATCAGGAGACTCAATCAAAGTTTGCAAGGATCCCTTGGAGCTCTTGTGAAATAGATCAATAAAATTTCTCTATTTCTTCCACTCTTTTTATGTCAAGACATTCTGTAGCACTGAAGACATTCAAAAGGTGGAATAAGCTCCCAAGCCTGTCAAGAAAGAAGTGGGATTTTCTAAAGGAAATTGTTAAATATAATTACTGAGCTCATGGGTCTAGCGAGAATTCCTGAAAGGAAGGTTTCTTCCACTGTTTCAATCACAGACAAGTTATTTGCAGAAATAACAAACTAGTGGATCAGTTAACAAGATGAGATCAGGAGAGAGACTTTGTTTTGGTCCTCAAAATGAAAACTTTTCTTTGTTCAAGTCAAAAATATATCTAGAAGTTACAGCCACCTTTTACAGAGTGGCAGCCAATTCCTCCAGTTTTCATCCACTTTTTATTCATATTTTTGTTCCTTATGAAATTTATCCCTCTTGTACAGAGTCATCACAAGGACCAGGGACATTCATTGCTAAGGTGACATAGATGGTTGGGGCCCAATGTGGATGCAATATTTGTCATGGACCTTCTAACAAGCACGTGGGTCTTATGCTAGATCTCCACTCCAAGGCAGATTACATTACAACTAACTGCTAACTACAGTACTCCTAAATCTCACACTGGACGAGTGTTTCTCTAATATGAAACATCTGCTCTTATCTGGACAGTCTATAATTCCCATTTGAACCTAGTTAAATGTACTGTATTCATAAGTTAAGCGAATAGTAGGATTTTGTTTTCTGCTTATTTCTGTTGATAAAGAAATACAAAGAACCAAAAATCTTCCCCTTGACCGTGCAAGCATATTGCCAAACAATGCTAAAAGAAGAGAGGATAATATATGAATTTGGAAGCTAGAAGCCCTGTTGGATAAGCTTAGGATCAGTTGGATAGGATTTGACACTGCAGTTTTTTCTTCCCTTACTGGCTACAAGAAGTTGGAAAACATGTAGATGTTTGGTCTCTTATGGCAGTGGATTTAGGCTTCAACTTCTATTAACCAAAATGGTCCAACAGGATAGCAGAAATCAAGTCATCTATTTAACCAGAAGCACATGCTTCATCCACATGCCTGTGACTCAGAAGACCCACTACGTCACAAGAACATTACTTTTATTTGACAAGCTGGTGAGTTTGGAGTACAGGGAAACCTGGCAGAAACCTACCTATGATGACCAGTGTATTTGGTTTTTTGTAGGACCGCATCTTTTAAGAAGTGTCATTGTGTGTTCACCAGAAGTTTCAAATACGACCACATTTTGTTTTAATATCTTTGAACACAATCATGTGCTCCCGAGGGCCGTTTGCTATTCATACTGGTGGCTGGATCCCAGAACATCCATTCTTACTTGCTATTCCTTCTAGACCAATCAAATATAGCTCCTTCCAGCAATTCAGCTGAAGGCAGCAGGAGTTTTATGGGAGCAAAGACAGAATAAGAACTTTATGGTAATCTTCTGCAACTGGGATGGAAGCTGCGCCTGCTGGACCTTTCTCAGTATTTTCACCAGTGCAGAGTGCAAGGACTCAGCACGAGGCACTGTGCTTTGGCTCTTAGTGTCTATATAATAAAGCAAGAACTTTTAAAAAGTCACTGACTGCATGGGAACTTTCCCCTGGCTTTGAGTCAGACAGCTTGAGATCAAGCTCACAAGTTTTGCCACTGACACAATGCAGCCCTGTTCTGCTCTGTTTCTCGCCTTAATTAAACTTGATAATTATAGGTCTAAACATAACCCTTCTGTCTGCTGAACCACTAAGCCCCCAGGCTCCTAGAGGCATCTTCTTGGGTACTTCACAGACATCTCAGGACTCTGAGGTGGTGTGAAACCTCCTCCCCCAACCAATGCTCCAAACAAACCCTACATCAGCTGCAGAGTCCAGCAATTAATTCTGTGTCACAATAACAGGCCTAATTTCTTATGTTCCTGGATCATCTTGGAGCACTTGTTATCCAGAAACCACTCTCTTTAAGCACATTACTATATATTAAGAACAAAACCACCAGAGGGAAAAATAATGAAAACAATAAGCTGCGTATGTCCAGGACTAACTTACCTGACCTTTTTGTGTGGACATCCCAGCAGACTGGTCACACAGTCATGCCAGTCTGCTCTGGGGCTGAGTCTGGCTCCCTGTACCAGGGCTGTTGTTTTATGCAACATCACGTCTTTTGTCTTTTTAGCTCCTTTGAATCATTCAAAAGACTCATTTCAGGAGCAGACATTGTCATTAATAAGAGCCTTTAATCCTGGCAGGGGACATTCCTTATCACACCCTTTAGGCCAGAAATGCAATCTTTTTTTATATTAAAACAGAGACTGAATTTTATTTTATGAATCTATACTTCATTAACAGTCATACTAGTTTTCTACCACTCCCGCTCTATTCATGAGATGAGCTAATGATACAGGCAAGACAATTAGGTATTCAGTATACGAAACCAAAAATGAGATTAGAAACAGACCAGATAATTTCCAAGGATCTGAGATGGAATTTCTCCCAGAAATATATCTTTGCTCTTTGTCAAAGGAGCTCCTTCTGTTTTTGTACTTATTTGTTATATTTAAAGTCCAGTAGGACAAGGTGTGCCAAAATCTTATTTAGCTTAGTTAGTGCTAAAAGTGACTCTGTATATGACAAACTTAAAATCTTGCATTAAAAACATCCCTAGTTGCATAGCTTCTACACTGTCACACTTGCAAGTAATGTATTATTTATACTAGAAAGTTTGAAAAGTCGTTTTAATCTGGAAGGACTTTATCTTCTAAAAAGCTGTTTCTTGCTTTGTGTCTAGCCTTAATATGCTCATAGATCATATATAACTAAAAGGCCTGAACTTCAGTAAAAATTGATTCATCTGAGAAAACAACCCAAATCCCATCCATCAAAATGAAAAAGGCAATTTTCAAGATGAATATTCCATAACCACTTTGGGAAATCAAATGTTTGTGTGCCAGAAACTTAAAACTTAAAACTTAAAACTTAATATCATTTATGGTCTCTGTGTTATTTCAATACTCTTTTGGGCAAGATCTACAGTCTTGGGAGCCCATAATGAACTGTAAAATGAAATATATAAAGGCAGGCTAATTGAAGTTACGAAATAAAATTGGAGCTTCTGTTTCTAGAGTGGCCAAAAGGATTCATTGGAAAATTAGTTTTTTGACAATTCCCTTCTTAGGAACTAAATTAATTCAATAATTCTTAGACACCGACTTACTAAAACAATCAGTATAATGATTAGAATAAAACAACTCCTCCTAATATTGAATACAAGTTTAAACAAACAAACAAACAAACAAACTTTTGCTTTTTAAGATGTTGGATGTTGCCTGCAATTGGAAAGAAATGTTAATTTTATGACAGTTTCTCTGATGCAGACTTGCTGATTTACAGTGCAGCCTATATGAAACTTTGCTAGTATATCTAACAATGCTTTCCAAATCAGTATTTTATTTGTGCCCCAAAAGTTGGCTCTCTTTCCTGCCTTCAGTTTCCTTGCAAAACTATGTTCATGTTGCTTCTTTACTAATTTTTCCTCCCTGCTTTCTGGGCCCAATAACACTTACACAGGAAAGACATAGTTTGATGAGAAGCTGTCTTAATTCCCTAAAGATGTATTATGACAAATATATTAAGAATCTGGTTCTGCCACAGAAGGAATTAAAGTGAACCTGCCAGTGAACTTCTGTCCTGGTGTCAGCTCTTGTCTTGTTCCAGCTAGTCCATAAGATGGGTCAGGGAACTCACCCAGCTGAAAAAAAATAACTATGAAATGTTATTCCTGCTCATAGTTCTAAAAAGTTATTGCTGTGTGGCAGTACAAACATAATCCCAACGTCGGAGTGGTGCAGAGACAAAGAATACTGTACTGATGGCAGAAGGAGACTGGACAATGTCTTTTGGTGGACATGGCATTTTACAGGACCTTAAAATAATCATCCATCTGCAATTTTAGTCCAAGATGAACAGGTGTGTAAACTTCAGATGTGTCTTCCATTTTTGAAGATAGCTACAGAGGAAAATATTTTATCTTTGTGAGTATGCACAGAACATATTTGGCAGCAGAAGTTACCAGTAATTTCCAGAATTTAAAAAAATGCAAGGGACTGAAAGAATGTATAGAACTGAAAAAATAAAAATAAAAATAAAAATAAAAATAAATAAAAATAAAAATAAAAATAAAAAACTTGTACGCATACATAGGTGTTTTGTATGACGAACCACCAACCATGGAGAAAAAGCTACTGTAATAATATACAGAGGGTTATCAGATCATTAACGTACATGTTTTTCACCAAGACATGTCAACAAGGAGCTTTCTTGTTGCTTCTTTATTTACTGTCAGGCCTGCAAGATGAGCAGGACTGTATCACTGGACTGCAAAAGGAAATGTATTATTTTTGTGTGAGTCAGTGACAATGAAAAATCTCTTTATTTTATGTGGACAGTGACTTCATTACAGTTCTTCCAGACCCATTTCCACAGTCGTACTTTCATTTTCAGGTGCAAGGTGTTTTATGGGTAACTTTGATTTAAACTTTGGGACCAAAAATCTCCTCTCCATGATCTAGTTTATTTTCAGGCTACCTCAGGATCCTTCCCAAAGTTTCCTGAGCTTATTTTTATATAGAAATATCAAACCAATTTTGCATTTACTTTGAGACTACCAATACAGCCTCATACTGGGAAAGGTTTTCCAACATATCCATTATCTTCCACAAAATTTGTGTAATCAGGAAGTAAGCTTGTTCAATTCTAAATTACAGGTATTATGTAAGAATAGGAATTTTTATCTGGCTCCATGCTGTAAGCCATGCACAGCACTAACAGAATTCCCAAGTTCATGCTCAAATCCGAGGAGTGTCAGGATATGTTTTGTACTGCTCACCATCTGCTCTTCAGTACACTGCTAAAGGGAGCAGAGTATATTTAGTCTTTGTGTCTCTGGGTCTTGTGTACAAAGCTAGGCCGCTTAAAGTGGGATTGAATATAGCCTGGACTGTCCAGCTGTGGGATCTGCACAAATTTAATATATCATAAAACTCTTATAATCTTGTTGGGGTATTTTTCAGGATTTATCCTTTAACCGCTTGCATAACTCATTTCAGATCCCAAATCAGGCAAATGATTAGTAGAGATGTGTGCTCTTAGCACAGCTTCTTGTTTGCTGAATGGTTAAATTTCAGATCAAGCGATAAATTCAGTCATGATTATCACAAGTATTTGTTAACAGATTTCTTTCAGGTAGGGTTGTCAGGATACGCACAACAATGCTCCTTACTACTGCAATCCACTAGGAGATACTGATAAGAAGAATGTCTGCCTGTCTTAGGAAGGAACTGTGTTGCCTTCTCTGAAACATTTTTTATGTTTCAGGTGTACTTCATCCAATAGAAATTATCTTTTAGCTAAGCAACTCCATATTGAATCCTAAAACAACAAACAGTTTTTAACTCATGACATAGTTTCAGCTTGCTTGGAAAATTCATCTAACACATGCACACTCAGTCATGGTATTGTTTTAAAATCTGAAGTCTTCCCTTTATGATCAGAAAGACTTACTGGGCATTTGCATGATACAAGCTATCACACCTGATAGCATTTGATGTGATTTTTTTCCAGTTTCCTAACAATCTGTAAGACTAGACTTAGTTCAATCTTGACAGTATTCATTTCCAACTTAGCAAAAGTGTCAAGAGGTATGGAATTTAAATTGCAAGTGACTTCTTAGTATGAAATTCAGGTTTGTTACTCAGTTGTAACCCTGGTGTAGCTGAGTGTGCTGGGTCTGGCTGGGATAGAGTTAACTTTCCCTGTAGCAGCCCTTGTAGCTAGAACAGTGCTGGTATCACACCACTGTTTTGGCTACTGCTGAGCAGTGCTGGCACAGCACCAAGGCTCTCTCCAGACCCCCCAAAGCCAGTAGGTGGGGGGGAGCAAGAAATGGGGAGGGGACATCACCAGGGCATTTTCCTTCCTCTCCTTTAATTAAACTATCCTTATGTCAACCCGTGAGTTTTTTTCTTCTCCCCCTCTTCCTTTGAGGAGGGGGAGTGAGAGAGCGGTTGTGGTGGAGTTCAGCTGCCCAGCAGGGTAAACCCACCACACTGAGTATTAGGACTATGCCTGTATGTATACCCAGTGCACTGATTCCTTGGGTGGTCCAGAAACTTCGCAGCTTGTCATCTGCATGGATGAGACAATATCCTGGTCTGAGACAATAGATGAACCCTAAATTAGGTGACTGATTGATGTCCACATTAGCTTCATAATTAGATGTTTAAATACTGATACAGCTCTCTAGGTGGGAACTCCAGGAAATTCTATAGATTACCTGGGTAGGTCCTGCTGTGTTAGTCTGATTCTTATGCTTTAATGTTCTGACAGACATCCTGGATGCAATGTTGCAGAGTTTCCCAGGCAATTCCTGCTGTGGAATTGATCAAATAGTGCACAGATAAGTTATTTATAAAAAGTCAGAATAGAAACTATTGCTGCAGGACAGGACAGTTTTTCACATGTAGTTAGGATATTTAAGAGATGTGGTTATGTAGTTAATTGATAGAAATGAACTATGCATGTGCTGAGGTGGTCATTTAGGACCACAGCTGATGCAGCTGAAGATATATCATCACAAGGACTCTTGCAGCTGAGACTCCTTTTGATGCCAAACAATGATGTACCATTTTGTTTGAGAGATCAAATTCCCTATGCAAGCATCACATTTTGCTAGAAGCTTTCCTGTAACAGTATCTGAGTCCTACTATCTTCACACATCTGCAAGTATCTGGGAAGTTGTCTCATTTTGCTACCCCCAATTTAATTTGTCAGAAGAAATTCTTCTCCCATTGATACTGTGCTTAAGGTAAATCACCCGTTTGGAGATATAAAAAATCAAATTTTGAATGTTTATTTTCACTCCACTTCAAAATTTGAGTGTTCATTTTCAGTTCCCATATTCATGGGAATAGCAGCCCATCACAAGTCATTGGGATTTTTTTTCATGGAAGATCACATTTTAAATGGTCACAGGCCAAGTCTTGGAGTGAGAATTGATTTGCCTAATCCTTTGAGTTCAGTTCAACTTGCCAATACCCGCTTTCAATTTCCATCTAAAATTGATGAACCTGTCATATCATTTTTTGTAGCAACAGATAAGAGCATTTTAAAGTGGCTTTATTCAGTTTTTATAGAGTCTACAAGTAATCCATTGCTGCCATCTCTTTGCTTAAGCAAAATTACACAGGTCAAAGACCAGACTGTAGTCTCCAACATATCTTCCTGATACACTTAATGACCCATGTGAGAAATGTACAACTATGGCAATAACACTGATATACAAACAGACTTTGTCCAGGAATCCAGAATTTCAATAGAATGATGAAATAAATCAACAGTAAGACAGAGCAATATTCAGGAAACAGAATGTGGGCAAAGATAAGACATAGTCATATATCCTGCTGCATAATTTCGGAGCACAAAGTCATCTCTGGAAACTAGTGTATATTACTGGACATGGTAACACATTCTTCAGTACTATCTTTGTAAAATACTGAAAATGCAAAATCTGTAAAATCGCAAACACCATGTCCTGTTCTCTGACCTACCCACAGAAATATGTTCTCCATGGCCTGCACGATCTCACTTCCGTGATCAATATAGGGCTTTTTATAACCGTTAAGATTTATAGTGCCATAGAACATTTTCCTAGGAAAATTCTTTTTAAGTGTACTGAGAAGAATTATGCAAGTTGGACAAGCCAAATAGTAATGTACCTGAATTTTCTTTAGGTTTTGGAAAGTTGGCAGCATTCAGCATCCCGCTTCAATTTCAGTTACAGACAAGGTCTCTACGGTATATTTTAGTCTAAAAATAAGAGTATCTGTTGAAGTGAAAGTTTTCTAAAAAGTGCTATAAAATAGATTGAAAGGCCTCAAAACCTTTCCTTTAATCCAAAGAAAGAAATCTACACTGCATCTTTTTTCATTCCTACACACACACCATGGAGTAAAGAATACTCCATTCAAATGAGAGTCCAGAGAGAAAAAAAAAAAAAAAAAAGTTATGCAAAGGACACGTTATAAGGAGTAAAGGTAATGGAAAATCAACTTCAAGAGATGGAGACTTCTGCTTTGTTTTGTTCCTGGAAGAAATGAGAAGCCACAATCCTCCAGAATTGTGGCACAGAAAAGTGATGTCTGTAGTAACGTTTGAAGAGCTTTGGCTTTAACAAAGCATTTCCATTACTTGATGAGTTCACCAGAAGACAGGTCTAATCCAATACTGATGTAATTCAATTAAGTCTATGGAATACTTAATTTGTACCTTTCTCTCCCCTGCTCTTTTCTCACTTTGTTCATATCCCCCTTTCTCCTTCCCCTCTACTCACCTAGCTTGTATCATGTCAATTCTCTCTCTAGATGCAACTCTACACAGCACTCAGCATGCTGAAAGAGCCATGCTTTGGCACCCCTTTCCAAACCTAATTTTCTTTTCTTTTTCAGATCCAGTCATATCTCTTAGTGTGGCTTATTTCTAGATTGGAATTTCATAATATCTCCAATACTTACAATATTGGAGATCATCACTGGTTAGAGATGTAAAGGTTGGCAGCAGCCTTGGCTGCAGTGACCATGAGATGGTGGAGTTCAGGATCTTGCAAGGAGGAAGCAGAGCAAAAAGTAGGATTGTAACCCTGGACTTCAGGAGAACAAACATTGGCTTCTTCAGGGACCTACTTGGAAGAATCACATGGGTTAGGACCCGGGAAGGAAGGGGGTCTAAAAGTGCTGGATAATATTCAAGGATCACTTCCTCCAGGCCCCAGATCCATTCATCCCTATGAGTAAGAAGTCAAGCAAAGGAGGCAGGAGACCTGCATAGATAAGCAAGGAGCTCCTGGCAAAACTCAAACAGAAGAAGGAAGTATACAGAATATGGAGAAAAGGACAGGCCACTTGGGAGTAATATAGGGACATTGCCAGAGTATGTAGGGATGCAACAAGGAAGACTAAGGCCCATTTGGAATTAAATATGTAATGGGATGTCAAAAACAGCAAGAAAGGCTTCTTCAAATACATCAGTAGCAAAAGGAAGACTAGAGAAAATGTGGGCCTACTGCTGAATGGGCCGCGTGCTCTGGTGACAAAGGATACAGAGAAGGCAGAGTTACTGAATGCCACCTTTGCTTCAGTCTTCACTGCTAAGACCAGCCCTCAGGAGTCTCAGACCCTAGAGACATGAGAGGAAGTCTGGAGAAAGGAGGACTTTACAACAGTCAAGGAGGATCAGGTTAAAGATCATTTAGGCAAACTTGACACCCACAAATCCATGGGCCCCAATGGGATGCACCCACGAGCGCTGAGGGAGCTGGCAGATGTTATTGCTAGGCCACTCTCCATCATCTTTGAAAGGTAATGGAGAACAGGAGAGGTGCCTGAGGACTGGAAGAAAGCCCATGTCACTCCAGTCTTCAAAAAGGGCAAGAAGGAGAACCCAAGAAACTACAGGCCAGTCAGCCTCACCTCCATCCCTGGAAAGGTGATGGAACAGCTCATCCTGGAAGTCATCTCCAAGCACGTGGAGGAGAAGAAGGTGATCAGGAGTAGTCAGCATGGATTCACCAAGGGGAAATCATGCTTAACCAACCTGATAGCCTTCTGTGATGGAGTGACTGGCTGGGTAGATGAGGGGAGAGCAGTGGGTGTTGTCTACCTTGACTTCAACAAGGCTTTTGATACTGTCTCTCATAACATAGGCAAGCTGAGAAAGTGTGGGATAGATGAGTGGACAGTGAGGTGGATTGAGAACTGGCTGGCCGGCAGAGCTCAGAGGGTTGTGATCAGCAGTGCAGTCTAGTTGGAGGGCTGTAGATAGCAGTGTCCCGCAGGGGTTCATACTGGGTCCAGTCCTGATCAACTTATTCATCAATGACCTGGATGAAGGGACAGAGTGTACCCCTAGCAAGTTTGCTGATGACACAAAACTGGGAGGAGTGGCTGATACCCCAGAGGTCTGTGCTGCCATTCAGAGGGACCTGGACAGGCTGGAGAGTTGGTCAGTGAGGAACCTGATGAAGTTCAACAAAGGCAAGTGCAGGGTCCTGCACTTAGGGAGGAATAACCCCATGTACCAGTTCAGGTTGGGGGTTGACCTGCTGGAAGGCAGCCCTGCAGAAAAGGTCCTGGGAGTCCTGGTGGACAACAAGTTAACCATGATCCAGCAGTGTGCCCTTGTGACCAAAAAGGCCAGTGGTATCCTGGGGTACATTAGGAGGAGTGTTGCCAGCAGGTCGAGGGAGGTGATCCTCTCACTCTACTCAGCCCTGGTGAGGCCACACCTGGAGTCTTGTGTCCAGTCCTGGGCTCCCCAGTACAAGAGGGACATGGAGCTCCTGGAGCGGGTCCAGCAGAGGGCTACTAAGATGATTAGGGGACAGGAGCATCTCTCTTATGAGGAATGGCTGAGAGAGGTAGGCCTCTTTAGCCTGGAGAAGAGAAGACTGAGAGGAGATCTTATCAATGTATATAAGTATCTTAAGAGAGGTTGTGAAGAGGACCGGGCCAGACCCTTCCCAGTGGTGCCCAGAGACAGGATGAGAACAATGTCCCAGTAGCGACGGACACAAACTGAAACACAGGAAGTTCTGGCTGAATATGAGAAAACACTTCTTTACTGTGAGGGTGACAGAGCATTGGAACAGGTTGCCCAGGGAGGCTGTGCAGTCTCCTCTTGTCCCTTCCAAACGCAACCATTCTGTGATTCTTCTGTGTGATATCTCAGTATTAAAAATGCTGACAAGTCCAAGAAAGGTTAATTTTTTGGAAAGGCCCAAGAAAGGTTAAGGGTTTGGAAAGGCAATGCATTTCAAGTTATCAGATAAACATGTCCAGCTTTAGCTGGCAGGCAAGAAAGTGATTCTGCTTACCAGCTGTGATGATTTTCATGGTTAAATTTATTAGTGTTATCATGAAGTCTAGGGCTGTAGAAAAGGAGTCTGGTGCTCAAAGCAAGCCTGTGGTTATGTCTGCTATAGTATCTGTCAAAACACAACATAAGCCTCTAAAAGACAGTACTCTGAATGAATGGCAGGGCAGAATGAAGGAGATCTAAGACTAAATAAGGCTAAATAGACATGATGTCCTGGTATCTCATACCAAAGTGACATAGCTTTCCAGTAGAGGAAGTTTATGTAAAGTACACGTTTCAATATACTGAAAATCTGTTATCACACTTTTCCTCTTAGTCTTCTTCTTCTACAGAAGACATATCAAATTCCGGTCATGCCTCCTCATATTATAATGACCTTCATCCTCTGATTGATGGACCTAACCATCACTACTCATTCTTGCCATACTTCTGAATGGCTGCACACTGTGCACAATTAATTTCCTTCAACTGGTGATGCTCCCCATTTGCATCCTAGCATGAATAATGGGGTACGACAAGTTGATCAGAGACAAAATCTTGCTGAGCATACTGCATTAAGAATAAAGGTTCAGGTGTGATGAAACAGACTTGATTCCAGTGGCTGAAACTGACCTGAGTAGCTCTTACAGAAGGAACTCATAAATGAAGAGAAGATCACTTATCAAAGAAAACACTTCAGGATACTTTAAAAGCATGAAACATTCCCACCTTCAGGGGATTCCTAGCCACAAACAGGCAATAATGGAGGNAAAAAAAAAAAAATCAGATTAAGACTGCAAGCCTGGAGAGGAAACATCATGTAACTAAGAGCAAGGAAGTGACTAGAAGAAGACACATGATACATTTCAGCAGTTTCTGTTTAAGCCCTAGTTTTCATGACTGTCATGGATGAATGGGGAGATGTAGACAGAGTTTCGTAAATGATGGCTCAAGACATTGATTTGAAACTAACTTGTGCTAGAAACTGGAAAAGTAACTTAATAAGTTTGCTATGAAATAACAATTTGGACACTACAGTCTCTCTCAGGAAAGCTGTCATCAAGTCAAGGTTTTCTGCGTCTGGACCCTGAAACCTACCAGGGAGAGAAGTTTGTGCCTGAAATTTGTATCCTTCTTGCGTTTAGACACCTACCTCAGGGACACAAATAGGTGCTTTTGTGAAACTGGAACTAAAATCTTAAATTTGTTTCCTGCTCCTTTCTGAAGTCTGTTCTGAACTCAATACTATTAATATTTTCATTAATGATGATGGATTGGAGAGTATACACAGTACATTTTCAGATTATCTTCTTGCAAACTGAAAAATAGAATTCAAAACGGCCTTGACTTGTGAAATACATGTGTGGAAAAAACAAGTATTCAACTGAAGAAAACCGAAAGCAAAGTCCTGCAATGGATAGGAGTAATCAGTTGCACAGTTATAGACAAACTCTTACTTGTGTAGGATTGTGAAGAAGCAAGTGCTATGTATAAAGCATATGAAGCAAACCTTCCACATTAGTCAGTGGTTAAGGTTTCAAATGGTGTTCCATTTCCAGCTTGTGCTTAGGGCACAGAAATTATCAAAGAATATACACAAGTTGGAAGCAATATAGAAAACATGGGCAATGAGTACAAACGTGAAAAATCAGTGATGATAAATTTGGGGGGGAGGGAACAAACCAGAGAGGAGACAAAAAATGAGTCTTTAAATAAGTAAAAATATCTGCAAATGAAAAAGTTCAGAAATGATCTTAGATTGAAGCAAAGCAATTTATAGTAAACATTAGTAGAAGTGATCTAGCAATTGAATCAGTTAAGCACTAGAACAGATCGTCCAAGCGACACTGTGCATTTCCAGACATCTGTCATCTGTCAGGAATAACAGAAGGGCTGATCCGGCCACCTGGAGGGGAGCAGCACATGGAAGAAATAGACATGAGAACCATGCAAAGCTCCTTCCAACCCTCACTTTCTACAGGTTTCTGAATCTATTATTTAAATACTTAAAAACTGGTCTTCAGAAAATTAGGTGTAGGATAGTCTCAATAATCTGTTTTTTCTTTAAACAGCTTTCACAGAATGATCCAAAATCTGAAGACTGGAAATATCTGTCTGGGGATCACACCATATTTGTCATCATTGTCTACCAATTCAACATCTCGGATGCTGCTTGCAAGGAGGAAAGGGAATGGGATGTGGTAATAACCTTTCTAGGCTCAGAGGTTTTGCTGCTGCTCTTTTCTGTTAAGACAGAAACTCTTAATGCAAAGGAGCTAGTCTATCAATAGCTGTCCACAGAACATATTGTCCAGCTTCACTGGACCTTGTGTGGCATTCAGGAGTATCAGAAATAAACCCATTTTACCTGAGTGTGTAAGCCAAATTCACTTCCATGCTCTAAGTTATTCTCATCCTCAAAAGTGATGCTAAGTAGTGAGACTTCACTGCTGAATTTTACTACTCATTCTTTGTTCAGAATAATGAAGTTGAGCAACTTCAAACATTTTTACTTACAGAAGTAGGATGGAGTAAATAACATGACCTATAGTCCTCCAATGTGGTGAGTACCTGATGAAAGTTTTGTATTCCAGCTTGAGGTTGGCAAAGTGACACTGTTCACATTTTTCAGCTCTGGAGTCTTCAAAGGAAATGAGTTTGCTGGTGTTGGCCTTTTCCTAACAGAATATCTTTTGCATGTCATAAAATTATCTTACCATGTTTACCAACACTTTTGATCATCCACAGACAAAACATCAAGGAATCATGCGTAGAAAAGCAATGCACAACACACTTTGTTGATTTCTCCACAGCCTACATCTGTTGACCAATTCTTTGTGTGAGTATTAAAAGCCAAGACAGGATGAAAAATAAATGAATGAAGCAAGGAGGACATGAGGGACAAAACTGATGGAACTATGAACTCCAATGTCTATTTTCATAAGCCAAATATAATGGAGTGTTAGGTGTTATCTTTGTGTTTGGGGTATAAATCATACATTTATTAATAATTATCATTCTCATTATGACATTGTTTTGTTTATATAATTTCTGCAGCTCAAGGGTATGAATTAATGTAATGAATATAACTTCTAAGAAAAAAAGGAAAAGTGAATATTTGCCTCCATCCATTATTTTTCTTTATTGTTTGCAATATTTTGCTTTAATAAAATGGTTCCTGTGTTTGCTTTTGTGCCTAAAAATGGTTACAGATTGCAAATGTAAATGCATGATCATGGTTTCACTGAAGGCTGAATAATCTTCAAGTTATTTTTTTAATGGAAATCATGTGCAAAAGATTTCTTCTTCATATATCTTTGAAATTCAATTTTTTGAGACACGAAGCTTTCTGATATCATAAAGAGGAATCATGCTATCTAGGTGGAGACTATTTTGCACATCCAGCTGAAAGTAAATCAAGTAAAAAAAAAATTGTTCTGTAGATGAAAAACTCTGACTCTATCAGACATGAATGTTGGAAAATATTTTCTGCATCTTGGCCTGTGAGGTCTATAAACAAACTTCAAAGGAACAACTGAATGTTAGGCTGGGGATCATTTTGTCTCTCAATCACACTTTTATTCAACTATTTGTAGAATTCACCTTCTTTTCCTAGCAGCTTTGGAGATGGAATGCAAAACAAATCATCAAATCTACATCTTGGTTATTGCCTCAGGTCTGGATCACTGAAGTGCCACCAGTTTACGTAAGCCGAGAGACCAACCTGGTTCCTTCAGCAATGCCAGTTTCTTTTGTCACTCATTTATGTTTGGCTGTAGATGGATTCAAGCTAATGCAGCTATGCCAGGTCTAGATTCCACTCCAATGACCTCAGCAGTTCCTCCACGTTTCCATCAGTATAACAGATAATAAAACCAGCTCCTCATGTAGTTCAGAGGTTATACTTAGGGCACACTTCAAGTCTGTGCCTGGTGACTACCACAAGGATCTCAAAGATGATATCAGACACTGTCCTACACATCTGAGACTGATTAGACAGGCTATTGCCTGTTCTGACAGCAGTCTGAACTCTCCACCAAAGCTTATGTAGATTATAAAATAACAGTTGAATCTTCTGTTGTATATCCCACATGTAGTTTAACTGCCGTAAATGTGAGTTTTTTTGTGTGTCAGACTCTTCCATGCCATGCTGGACCTGACTCAATTTTCTCAAATATAATTTCACCAAAATTTGTGCATTAGAATTTTAGCTATATTAATTGGATTCCAAGTGGGGTGAAGGAAAAGAAGAAAAAAAAAAACATGCTATAAACCTGAAAAAAATCTGTTTTGTTGCCAAATTTCAGTCTCCTTTTTCATATGTCATTTGTCATTTGTCATTTAATTTGAGTTTTACATACCTGATCTTTAGTGTTGGAAGTTCCAGACTAGCTCTTCACTGATGAGTAAAAACTGTAGTTGTCAACAATGCGAGTACCTTCTACAAATGTTCCATCTTGAAAAAAATCTTGATCTATTTTCTCCCCTCCATGATAGAGAGGACACATGAATAATATTTTGAGAAGAGAGATTTATAAATTACATAGGAAGAAATTGCATACAATTTTAAATTACACAAAGAGGCAATATTTGGATGTGGAACTCTCTCTGTTGCAAAACAAAACACTAGGAACAGTGATTTATGCTTACCCTGCACATAGTAATTTTTCTTCTCTATATTTTTAACCTAAATATAAACCAGTCACACTATTTGCATGGGTATGATAATTGTGCAAATAACATTTGTATTTTTCTTGCCAGGAAACTTTTTTCTATAAAGAAATCTATGATTTGGTTGTGCTTTGTAGAATATGCCTTGTTACACCTGGCAGGAATGCAGAGACTTTAATTTAATGATTATTTACATGTATGAATGGTCCGGTCAAAAGCTTGTACAGGGTATCAGAATGAATCCAGGTAGCTTGGAAAGTCACTAGGCAAACTGGCTTTAACACTTATTACTGTGGTCTGCCTTGAAGAACAAATGTTTTCTCACAAATTTTGAAGAAAATGGTATCAATGTCTTTAGAATAATGCCTGGTAAGAAATAAACTTTGAGACATCTTGGGAAAGAACTTGCTCATGCCAGTTGACTGGTGAATACTCTAAAATAATTTTGAAGTACTTAAGTTTAATAAAAGCTTTAGGTTTTTATTTTTTTCAGTTTTGTGTTTGGTGAATATAGTTGTTATTTTGCAAAATATTTTTGTGAGTGAACATAGATTTCAAAACACATGTTTCTAGCTAACTAGAAATTTGGACTATGAAAACACTCCTAATCGCAGAGTCTTGAAAGCACTGCTAATTCTTCTTCCAGGAAGACTACAGGAATACAAAGGAAGATGCAACAGTCCAAAATTTTATTTTGCTGAAGTTAAACAGAACCTGAGCCTCAAGAGTTCCAATTTCTGTCTAAATTTAGAAGCCAAGTTTTTTATGAATCCTATGTTTGGCACTGATGTTTTTTGTTTGTTTGTTTTTGTTTTGGTTTGGTTTGGTTTTGTTTTTTGTGATTTGAAAAAAAGTAAATGTCTCTTCAACGGACTGCAAAGAGTTGTTTAATATGCATTGCGGTCTCATCTCCCTTCTAAAATTATTTAATTTGTTTGTTTGTTTGTTTGTTTGATGAGTGAGATATGAATGAGATTCTGTGCATCTCATGCAGGAAAGAAACATACATGTTTTCTTTTTAACTGTGGATCAATCTCCACCTTCAGACTAGTCAGGTTTTGATTTGTATTTTTCCCAGATTCTGATTGAAAAACTGTTCCAGAATGTCACTGCTTCACTGTTCAACTCTTAGAAAACTTTTTTCTGATGCTCATTTCATATATGTGTGGTTATGAGAAAGGTGATTGCACAGCATATAGGTATTTCCAACAGAGAAAGAAAAACATTCATACCATGGTCTTGGATGACAGTGAGGCCTCATCTTTAGTGTCAGCAGACTCTGACCAGGCAGCATTAACTCAAATCATAACAGAAGAAAATGACTTTGGGATGATCACTGATACTTTGTTTCTTTCCTGTTTTATGTAAGGAGATGTAATGATAACTACTAGACTTTCTCAGCCTAGCGAAATGATTCTTGAGAAAAAAGATACAGCTACCACCTGCAAACTCACTGGGTAGTAAACACCAATATGGACAAAAGGTGCTGGAACTAATGGGCAATGGTAACACACAATCACATGGATATGAATTGGCTATATACTTTGGCTGGAAATTAGCCATATGCAAGGTTCATTTAATTACCTCTACTTCTTTCTTTGTAGAATTGAGTAGAAAGGTTACTAACGATTATATATAGCAACATCTTCCTAATACAAGGGACAAAAAGTCTAACTAGTTTCAAGATAGAACTAAATATGTATATGATGATTTTTTTTCCTGTGTCTGTCATGTCATCATCAAACTTGATGATCTTTCCCAGTCATTTTCTGGACTGACCTTCTACTTTATTTCTATGTTGGTAACAATATAGCTATCAAGGCAAATCAGTAGTGTAGTTAAGGACACTTTTCTTTTAGAAAAAAACAAGTGCTCTTTAACTCATTTTGCAGTAACACTCTTGATTTTAAGTATTTTATAATCTTGCATATCAGAGAAACAGAACTATAATTGTCCAGCTCAGTCTTTACTTCTTCTTCCATTTGTAACCTGAATATTTATCAGTGATTCTTTGCAGTGATATGTGTGGTGTTTTCACACAGATAGACAGCTAATCTCCACCACATCACTCTCTCGCTCCCCCTTCTCACAAGAACAGGGGGAGAAAATATGATGAAAAAAGGCTCATGGGCAGAGATAAGGAGTAGTTTAATTAAAAAAAAAAAAAAGGGAGACAGAAAAAAAAAAAAAAAAAGGTAAAGTCTGCATGGAAGTAAAAGGAGAAAATTATTCTCTACTTTCCATCAACAAGCACCATGAGGCCATGTCTTGGAAAGCAGGGCCTCGATACATGTAGTGGTTGCTTGGGAAGACCAATGTTTTCCTAACAAGACTCCCCACCTTCTCCTTCCCTTTCCTCAGCTTTTATTGCTAAGCATGATGCCCTACGGTATAGAATATCCCTTTGGTCAGTTTAGGTCATCTGCCCTAGTGATGTCCCCTCCTCACCTTTTGCTCACCCCCAGCCTACTGGCCTTTGGGGTCAGGGGTTGAAGAGACAGCCTTGATGCCATGCCAGAATTACTCAGCAATAGCCAAAACGTTGGTACAATGTCAAAAGTGGAAAGTACAGCACTGTATGTGCTGCTGTAGAGAAAGTTAACTCCTCCCCAGCCCAATCCAGTGCAATATGGCACAGCCCCTGACTTAGTAGCTTTGTTTGGAGCCCTTGCTACAGTTCTGCAGTTTCCTGGACCAGTTTTGCCAGTATTCTATGATGGAAGTGATGAACAAAGTAAGCACTGCCTTCTCCTTGATGTGGTAATTTCTACTTCAGTATACCCCTTCTCATTGAAGCCATAATGCTCCACATGGAAATAGCAACTTGGCCATGGCATTGCATGCATTTTGGTGGTTGAGCCAATAAGCACTCAAAGTCAAAATGTACTCAAATGGGAATATTATCATTAACTTTGGAGGGACAGGGTTGTCAAGTTTTGGCTGGGTGGGGTGTTTTTTTTGGAAAAACTGGAGATGTCTCTTTTTTTTTTTTTAATGCTGTCTCTGAACTACAATGTAAGTGAAAATAAAACTCAGAGTGATAGGAGAACTTAATTATAAATGAAAGCCAATACTATAAGTGGTATAATAGGTCCATCAAATAACAAACCACGCTTTTATGTGGAGTTTATAAGCTTTGTGTATTGATCCTGGCCAGGAAAAGGTTTTGACTGAAAAAAGGCAAAGGTCTAAAGTAAGTGATCTACTGTTCATTTTTTTCTTGGCAAAGTTATGATGATTTCATCAAAAGACATGTTTTAAGACATATTGAAACAGCCAAAGGAACTACATAGGTGTTAAATTGACTAGGAGAAGCTATTATGTAATGTCCATTTAATTTACTAAGCTCACAAATCAATACCATTTTACTGTAAGAAAAAGAGTAAATCAAACAAAGTAAACAGTTAATTTTACATATAAGCATGTTTATTTTCTATGCTTCGCAAAAGACTTTAAATCCCCACTACATGTAAAATCATATTTGCCTAAGGAAAACCACGACCATTTGCCAATAAAAGATAGGAATTACTTTAAGAATTTGTAGTGAGAAAACTGTTTAACCTTGGGCTGATGGAAAACTGAACTTCTATCTAAGCATAAAATGATGGTTGTGTTTTTTGACTGGAATAAAAGTGACATGAAACAAGCTACACTACCCTATTAAAGCACTTTGTAACATATGGACACTGTCCAAGAAACACAACAAACCTACTGGTATATTTTCCAAGCTCTGACTCATATAAATTTGGACATAGTCAGAATCAATTCTGGCAGGAATAAAATGATTTACATAAGGGGAAAAAAGAAAGTCCAGAGCTGGAGGAAGGAGGGGATTTAAGGAGATTATTTCTTAAAAGCAAAATAACCACCAAGTATATGCAGTGTGGATGTGTATATATGTATGTTTCTATGTAACTCAGCAAGATCCCATTTTTGTCATGAATAGAGTTATACAAAAGTGTGTCTATATAACTTGAAAATGGAATGGCTTGTTTTTTAATATTAGATCTTGGGGGAAAAAAAATAGTATGTACATATTTCCTCCTATTTCTTTTTGTTGAGTGCTCCAGATTATTCCTGAGAAAATGAAGAAAAGAAATTCTGATGGAGAGCAGACAATAGTCACTTTCATTCTCTGTGTCACTGTGCCAATCAGTGCTGGAGATAGATCACTTCCTGGATCAGGTAAGTTTTGCAGAATAAAAATTTGTAGCACCAAATGAAAATAATTTCAAGCAGAAGAAGAAGCAAGCATTTCAGGAAAAGCACCTGATAAAAGTGAAAGAATGGATGGATTATTCCACAGTAATGAAGAACCAAGCAGTGAAATCCTTGATAAGATAAAGTGTTTTTCTACAGCATCCATATGGTCCAGTATGGCAGCAAGCAAACACAGCAACTTGGCTACTCTTTTAGGGTTGGAACTAATAAGTCATAACAAGTTCAGGGAACGTTTCATCCTGTCCAACCACTTTGTATCCTGTCCCTTGCTGTCGGCAGAGAAGACCGTCATGCAGAGAATGAAATTTGATTATTTTCTCCACTCCATAAGAATGTCTTTTTCTCATTTGCTGAAAAAGAAATAGGGTCTCTCGATGTGCTGTGCCAAATCAGCAGGTTAATCCTGCTTTTGCTGAAAATAGATCCATTAAGTGTTGGAAGGGAAGCAAATCACATAGGTTAGGTGATTAAATAATTTGGATATGAGTAGAAGTGGCTTTCTCCACTCTGCCACAAAGAGGTCTCCTGACTCTTTGTCTTGTAATGGTGGTAATATAGACAAAACCAGAATGAAATTCCTGAAGTGCAGTTTAAACAGAGTCTGGACTCACAAACTCAGGAAACCAGTCCAAAAGACCCTGCCCAGCTGGCAGGCACATGATATTCTTCTGGCCTGGGGTGCCTGAAGTCACACAGCTGCATCATGTCCAGGAGCAAGTTAGCTGGACAGACCAAGGAAATTTTCTGAGAATGTCATTTTCCAGTAACTACTGGCTTCTATGGAAATCAGACGTATAAGGTCATGCACGCTGCTTCTGTATGCTTCTCTGAAGCTAGTGTTTGCTTACTGGCTAACCAATGCTATAGACCCCTAAAGCTTTTTCTCAGATCCCAGCTATGCACAGTGCTTGAAGAGAATTAGGTATCTAAGAACAGAATCCATGAAAGCATTGTGATGAGCAAGGAACCATCTAACTTGGTCTGGCTTTTTCTTCCCCATCAGACATGCTGATCTCTATATTCCATCTGTTGGCCAAGAAACTTCAGAAATCTAAAAATTACTAGATGTTTCCTTATACTTTTGACACGAAGGTACAACAGTGGATTTGTGGCTCCACAAGTTTATTGCTCACTGTGGTAACTGGCTGTGGAACAGTCACTCATCTAGAAAACAGGCCTTTCAAAGGTTGCTACAGAACCTGCAAGAATATATTATCACTCCAAGTGTAATAGAGAAAGTATGACTAGAAAAAGTACAAAAAATCATCCTTGTTTTGGCTGGGATACAGTTAATTTTCTAAAACTGACGTTTTAGTTGTTAATGAGTGGTGCTTACACAGAGCCAACGACTTTACAGCTTCTCATACCGCCCTGCCAGCGAGGAGGCTGGGGGTGCACAAGAAGCTGGGAAGGGACAGAACCAGGACAGCTGACCCAAACTGGCCAAAGGGATGTCCCACACCATGTGGTGTCATGCTGAACAATAAAACTGAGGGGCCTGCTGCTGCCTGGGGACAGGCTGGGCATCAGTTGGCAGGTAATGAGCAATTGCATTGTGCATCACTTGTTTTATATATTCTTTTATTATTATTATTTATTATTATTATTACTATTATTCCTCTCCTTTTCTGTCCTATTAAACTCTCTTATCTCAATCCTTGTGTTTTACCTTTTTTTCACATTTTCTCCCCAATCCCACCAAGNAGGACAGCTGACCCAAACTGGCCAAAGGGATGTCCCACACCATGTGGTGTCATGCTGAACAATAAAACTGAGGGGCCTGCTGCTGCCTGGGGACAGGCTGGGCATCAGTTGGCAGGTAATGAGCAATTGCATTGTGCATCACTTGTTTTATATATTCTTTTATTATTATTATTTATTATTATTATTACTATTATTCCTCTCCTTTTCTGTCCTATTAAACTCTCTTATCTCAATCCTTGTGTTTTACCTTTTTTTCACATTTTCTCCCCAATCCCACCAAGGGGAGAGTGAGCGAACAGCTGTGTGGTACTTAGCTGCCTGCTGGGTTAAACCACAACAAAAAGGTTCATGCATAGATCTGAATTTAGAGGCTGAATCAAAGAGAGAAGAAAGGATGTGTGCTTAGTGTGAAATTCCTGTTCAGAATTTGAATGGTAGTCTTATATAGAGATGAATCTTCCTCATTTCAGTCCATTTCATTGTCTACTAATTTAGGTCTGTTTTAAGATAAATCAAAGGATAATTTGGAATGTACAGTAAAAGTTATATCATCATCTGTGTTTTTTTTTTTTTTTCACTTAATCTGAGCTCCTCATTAACTAGAAACGTACAATCATAGAATCATAGAATGGTTTGGGTTGGAAGGGACCTGAAAGACCATTTAATTCCAACCCCCCTGCCATGGGCAGGGACACCTCCCACTAGGCCAGGTTGCTCAAAGCCCCATCCAACCTGGCCTTGAACAATTCCAGGGATGGGCCAGCCATGGGCAACTCTCTGGGCAACTACTGCCATTCTCTGGGCAACCACTATCTAATTCTCTGACAGAAATTTCATCCCCAAGATATGTTGATAATTCACTGAGTTATTTTTCCTGAGCAGCCTATGTTCACGTAGATGCTCTGATATGGAGTTTCAAGTATTATACAGATCTGAGATGAATGAAAAGGAATTGTGAGTTTGTAATCATCTGTAATTTTACTGTTTTTCAAACAAAATAAGTAAACATAATATTTATATAATATATAAATATAATCACTCATTTTTGCTGCATTTATGACTAGGATATACTGTAATATTAGTTTTTAACAGAACTCTTCAAATAAAGACAGAGATGTTAACTCAGGCCTTGGTTTCAGAACCAAAGATATGAATGTATTGTACATAACATGGTGATATTCTAATATTAGTGAAATGGTTATACTAAAGCTTAGTATAATGTTTAATGTGAAAATTAAATGTGAGGCACTCTCCCAAGCAGATCAATGAAAGAGGGAGGTGTGGTTCATTCTAGTTCTCAGTATATGAGCAGCACTGAGTAGAAAAATAAAAGCTCTGGTGAAGGACAGAATAAGCTTTTTTTAGGACACAAGAGAGAGAGTTAATGAGACATATTGTCCAGAGGGATATGAAGCTAAAATTACTAGGTGTGTCAAGATGATTCTTGTCCAGCAGGGAATCTGGTGCAACCTTGGAGAATCGCACGTGGGCGTCTGGGGTGTCTGTGAGAACAGGCACACACCCAGACAAGCAAGGAGGTACTCAGGGAACAAGGACACCAAATGCTCGGCAACAGTCTGCTCAGCTTCTTGAATGAGAGTTTCTGGCCTGATCGATGCATTTTTTTCTGTATAATGTCCTCAAGATGGAGTTCCATTAAAAACCTTCTGCTATGATAAATCCTTTAGGCATTGCAAACAGATGGAGGGCTGTGTTTGTTTATTTTGCAAGCAGAAGAATTTCAAATAAAATGATTTCTTAAATATGTTCAGAATTAAATGTATCGTTCAGTCATTTAGCTTGCAGGAAGTGGAGAGCCAAACGTTCATTTGAAAGGACTAGATCTTGAATTCATTTTTCAGCTTTACTTCAGCTGTTACTCATGTGAAACCCTCCCTTTCAGGTTTTCCCGAAAGTATGCTCTTCACCTAGTTTAGTCATGATCAAACATGCATAAAACAGAACAGAACACAACAAAAATTAGCATTTAAATTTGATACAAAGGCCCTCAATGTTCACAGAGGCAAACTGGCTATTTTTGTAGAATGTAAAGCAAAAAGCTTTGCTGTAAATCATTTAATCTTACCTTCTGCAGGAAGTTCATCAATCAAGTCCATATCTTTTTCATCAGAGAAGAGGGTATGTATGTTCATGACAGAAATAAGAACACTATGTAAGCCACACGTTGTTCTGGGGAAAAATCAATGTGATCCATTGTCTTGTGTGTTGTGGCCTTACAGATGAGGAACAACGACTACCTGAGAAAGGCAGTCCCAAAGGTGAATGCTTCCCTGTATACCTGCACTATGAAATAATGCCACATAATGCAATTAAACTCTAAAATGTATCAAAAATTGACAGCCAGGCTCCTTGGATTAGAGGGGGTTTGCTACTTTGAGCTAACACACATCTTTTTCATGGAAGCTATAAAAAGTCACCTATAACGTTCTGTTGTCTCTTAAGTATTTTCTGTAGTAAACCCAAAGGCAAACCACTCTTTGTATTATATTGCCCCTTCCGTTAACTAGAAATGTAGCACTAGATGCCCATGATGAAGCACAATCACATCAATGACAGCTATTAGTCTACCTTTTTTTCCCCTTATCTTTACCTAGTTTTTGCCAAAATGTAGTTGGCACCCCTTGTTCTAAGTAAGTTCATTGAAAACTGTTTATCAAAAATACAGTAAAAATCACAACAGTATAAAACTCTACATGTCATCTGCACTGCAGCTTCTGCTCCCCTCTCTTTCAGAGCACAAAACTCAACAACCACATGGGTAGTTGTTTTCTACGTCTTTTACAGTTATAGCTTATTGTGTACCACAGCTGTCCAGATAGACACTGTACACTCATCTGGCAAGCACACGTTTAGCTTTCTGCAAACTTTAGTCTTCAGGTAAAATAACTGAAGATTCCTGCACAGCTTGGACTGCCCTGATAAACCTATGAAGCTTCATATAATCTGATTGATTTTTGCACATATCCAGGCTCAGAGAAGCTATAAGCCTTCTTAGGAGCTGCAGCAACTCAAGTTCTGATTATTTAGCCTGAGTTGTGTTTCAAGGTATGGCTTCACCAGCCTTTCAGCTGAGGGCAAACTTCCTATAAAGATGTCCTCCTCGTGTCATCTCCAGTGTTTCACTTCATTTTCTAGAAGTGGTTGCTACCTTGATGTTTCATTTTTCTTTCGTTTCACTTGATCTTTCCACTTTTCTATTTTTTCCTTCCAGCAAAGCTCTTTAGTTTCCTGGTCTCTTAGTGAGTCCTGTGTTTATGTTGTACACTTAGCTTTACTGCACCTCTGAGAGAGATCTTTCCTCTTTATTATAGCAGTCTTTTCTAAAATAATGTCTTTGGAACTGCAAGCATAAAGTCATTTTTTTTTCTTCACATGCTATTTAGTTTTGAACCCTCTATCTTGTTAACAGAGCAAAGATGGAGGACTTTGTTTTCTGAGATGTCTGTGCTAAAAATCTGATGTCTCTAGTACTACATTGTCTCTAAGTATTGCTTCTTTTCCTATTCCCCATTTGTAATATTACCTGCCTTTGGTAAATTCTTTTGCTCTAGTCTTGGCATTTTCTCTTAATTTCAGCCCTCTTATTTATACATTTGGCCTGGTTATGAAAATGGCATTAATATCCTCTTAGGTGGAGTCTAAACAAACAAAAAGTTATCACTGTTAACATGTTATCATTTACCATGGTGGCTGTCCCGCTATAAGCTCTTGATCTGTTTCAAAAAGAAAGTGATGTGATTGGGCTAATCTTTTATCACCTGCTAAATTTATCTGAACAAAACATTTGCCTCAGACTGTGAGTACTCTCAGGTAGCTGTTAGGGCTTAAAAGGTAACCTTAGAAGGTAGGACTTGGCAACCAGCAGTAACCTGATCACAGGGCAGAGCCAGGGATTCACCCTTTTCCTCATGGGTGCAGACTGGGACACAAGGACTAGCAGGAAAGCACCACCCAGGCTAAGTGGCAGCTTGGTACCCGGTAGTATCAAACCAGAGGATACCAGACCAGTCAGTCATCAGGAGAACACTGGAACGTTGCCTACACTGTGGTAATGTATTTCCTTTTCTTGAAACCTGGTGACTGACACTTCTTGCAGTTGTCTGCTCTCCAAGGCGCCAGATAATTCTCCCTTATTTATTTTCTCCGTGAATCCTACCACATTATCCCCCCACCCTCGGCCCTTTAGATCTCTTTAGAACCCTTTCCTATGCAGAGATGTCCTACTCAAAGCCAGAGCAACAAAAAATTAGAATTGTCTAAGGACTTTATGCTATCAGTCTCTGCTAGATTACGTCTCCTTTATTACACACTTTCCTAGACCTTCTAATTTACACTATTTGCATTTATGGTCACTTCATTTTCTTTTAAGAGAAAAACTCACCTGCTTCTGAAAACAGGTTGGTTTACAACATAAACAAAATGAGGGGTGACTTAAGTTTTCTGTCAGGAAGTTTTTCTCATTTACAGGTTTCTCCATGCAGTAAACCTAGAGTCTCCCAGAGAACAGTACAGAAGTCCTATATTTAATCCACAGATCTCATTTTAAAGTACTATTTAAAGAACTCTTTCGATTTCCATATTACTGAGTGGTGAAAATACAGTTCCTTACTCTTAAGCTGTGCATCTGGATAGTTGGATAGCGGTTTTGCTTGCATCCATTTAAATAAAGGCAAAGAGAGTAAAATATCTGAAAATCATTTTATTAAATGTATGCTGGCAGACATTACCGCTTATGAAGGGTTTTAATCATGTAATTACATTCCAACAATCATATAGCTTGATCTTTCTGAAAAGTCATCTTGACAGTGAAGGGACATATTTCTTGCAGCTCCAGATATGTAGTATGCTTCAAAATACGTTTGCATTCATGTTTTTTTCCATTAAAAATAAATAGCTTTTCTGAAATAGTCCTAGCTAAATCATTCTGTGTTTAAGATTATATCTCTGACCAGATATAGTAAGGATTCATTTCCAGCTGCTGGCAGAAAATAAATAAATAAATAAATAAAATTACATTTTAATGTAATTTTCAAAGTCATTGTTTTGAGTAGGAGTATGTACCCAAAACTGAATTCTAAACATGCATTCTAAACACATTCTAAACAAGTGCTATTTTATGTATATACAGATGAAATCAAGCAGTTTTTTAATCAGCAGTAGTTTAAATACTGAGTTCTTTCTATTATCTAACTCGTTCTCAGGTCAACAGAAAAAAAAAGTCAAGAGGATTTGGCAAAGACCTCTAAAGTAAGATTTAGGGGCATAATTACTTTTGTTAATCTAGACTAACTTCAGAAAGAAAGTTACTGTGTTTATTTTGTTGCCTAATAAAAATGCATTAAATTGCTATTTATTAATCTACTCATAACCTTTGTCAAAAGTCACGGTTGTGACAAACTGGTCTAGAATAAATACCATTCTGCTTACAGTTATGCACTTCATTTGTGAAACCATTATTTTTAAGATCATGATAATCATTTAATTACAGAAGAAAGGCTGCAAAATTTTAATCCAGTAGTTTCTACATCAAGCCTATATCTATGAGTGAACGTCAGAATATCTTTTATAGCACTAGATTTCAACCTGGTATTAGGTTACTCTTGAGAGCTGTGTGAGAGAAAAGCAAACTCATTGTCAGTAGGCTTAATTTTGGTGTAAAATCATCCATACACCCACTGAAAATCTTTCAGTCACAGTAATAGCAGTAGTTCTCATACTTAAGGAATTTACAGGTTTAAGAATGTAAAGAAATTCTATCATCTCTTTGCAGAAGGGAAATACTGAGAAAATGTGCAATGGAGGGAATGATATAGATCAGAAAGTTGGAGTAGACTGCATACAACCAACATTCCTGCCTAGTTTTTGGTATCTAACGTAAAGAGTCTTCTGCCTGGTCTAAATTAACCCCAGTAACTCAATGGTCCAAAACACACTCAGGTAAGCTCCTCCCCAGCTATGCTGTGTGCCTGATAGTGGTTCAAGCCCCATTTCAGGGGCAGTATGTTTGTAAATGTCCTCAGCAGCTTTTCCACATACTGGTTTCTAGCAGCAGTTTGTAAGCTTTTAGTAAATATGTCACATCTCTGCACATGATCTGACTATAGCTTAAACAAGCTGATGAATAATCATCGTTGTCTGAAAACATTTTTTTCCTTCTTATATGATGCATAAAGTATTCATAAGATCATAGAGAAAAAGTTGTGTTTCAGTCCTGAGATTTATGGTTAGTTGTTCAATATCTCAGTGAAGGAATATTATACCATAAATACTGCATTTCATCAACTGCTTGACTGAATTATTGTTGCCAGAAATGTGCTTGTTAATTACTATCTTTTCTACTGATTCTGATGTTGCTGGATTCATTTTAACAGCATGCACAACCTGTGTCCTGTTAAAATACTTTCCAGCAACTAAAATATATGTGTGACACAACTGTCTGTGTTTGTATTTGTAACTTTCTGTAATTATATGGTTTCCATGCACACAAATGAAATAGTAGTTATCCTATATTAACCATGGATGAACTACCCATTATGCTTTCTACAAAAGAAATTAATTTTTCCTAAAAAAAAAAACAAAAAAAAAAACCAATGCAGTTTGTAATAAGACAATGGGTGGAGTTAAAAGAGGAATTAGAACTGGAAGCAAACATGAAAAGCAAAGCTAGACCCTTGATAAGTGTTTTTGAAAACACGTCTTGTTGCTACATAAATCTAGACAGAGACCATTATTAAATACATCTGCTATTGCTGAGAAGAAATTCTGAGCTTTATTGCTGAATTTGCCTTTGCTGGTAACCCCTCTTATCTGCAGCCATCACACCAGCACCTTCTTATCCCTGGATAAAATAGTTCAGTTCCACACTGCACAGTCTTACCCTTCTATGCATATCGGCAACTTTGTCAGGGAACTATCTAACTCATTGCAGAGAGAATTCCAAGAGTAGACTAATATCTCTGCAGTTTGTACCACAAAATGATGAAGAGGGGGCAAGAAAAACCCTGAAAGTGTAGATGTGCTCTCTGTGACAATTCTGAGCAACTGATTGTTCATCAACTTCCAGTTAAATAGGGATAATTCAAGGTTATCTGTCCCAAAGGACATTTATTTCTGTAAAGCTGCATTATTTTCAACTCTGCAGTCTGAAATCAGAAGTACACATCAGTCACTCACGGGACATTCAATATGAAAGTCTCATCTAAATTTCTACTCCCCAGATTCCTGTTGACTTCCTACTAAATGCCTACAGCTGATGGTAACAAATAACTTGGTTTAAAAAAAAAAAAAAATTAATTTGTGATTTAACCTTACGTTTTGCAAAACTGTACAAAAAATATGACTTATTTAATATGTTAACTTGGATTCCAGTTTGAGCTGTCTTCAGACTCTGGGGTTCCAGAGTCTTGGTTGATAGCCATATTTTATAAGAATTAGAGAAGGTTATACTAGCAGACCCTGAGGGTGTTGTTTCTTTCAATTCTGTGACATGAAGAATCAAATAAATATATGTATTTTCATCCCAATTCTTTATATAATTAATGGTCACAGAACTGGTATTCCAACACAGGGTCTAACGATTCATACCTTGATGGACACAATGTACATCCAATTAAAAGCCTGACTAAAAACTGTAATAAGATGTCCTTTAACTGCCGCCTTTTATTATAAGACATTAAGGCTCCTTCAGCCACCTTCTCACCAGCGATAATTTTCATGGGCTAATATCATAGACTGCTTCTCTCTTACAAAATTCCACATGTAGCTAGTAGTTCTGCCAGTTATTCAGATGGGAAGGGTGGGGTCAGAATTTGTCTTAGGAAGAAAATTAATATTTTGTACTGGATATAGAATAATCCAAAAATTACCATTGCTGTGTAAACCGGAGTTCAATTAACATATAAATCAAATAGGTTCTTAAAATTTCATTCTCAGATAAACAAAAGCTAGACATTTTTTACAGTTTGACAAAAATAATTTATTATATTACAGAAAGAATTTATCATTAACAAATCATCTGCCCTTGACAGAAAATTGGCAAATGACGGACTGATGGATTACACAACGTACTTAATAAAACTGTGCACAGGCTCCAGAGAATAGAAGCAATAGTGTCTATAAACTTTACTATTAAAAAAAAAAAAAATCATCTCTGCTATTAATTGTAAATTATAGTGTGGGATGATTAAAAACAAATGGGTTTGGAGGAGCAGTTCTTTAAGATGAAGACACCAAGTCTGTTTGAAGTCTGCAATGTTTACTACAAATGTCAGAAATGCATCACATCTTTGATATGAGGTTGTGTAGTTACTCAGTTTGAATTGTATTGAATATTTCTACTAAAATGTTTTGTTGACTGTTTGAACCTAAGAAGTAATGCAAGAATTGCAATAACTTTATCTCATGTCTCTTCCCAATATCCTATTTTGTGACTATACCCTGGGTATATATTAATCGTATTTCATATTGAATGTTGTCTTTATAAAAAGATCCCAAAATACATTTATTCATATTTCAGTTCCCTCTGTACAATTTAAAAAATACATACTGCAAGATACTCTTATTGCCACAGTGATTATATTCCTATTTATATTATTCTCATTTTGCTTTTTCAAATGAACCCATCCCTCTTCTTTCAATGTTACACTTAGGCTATTAGCACAGCAGTAATTGCCACAGCAGGAACAATTTCCAGTCTGGCATCTGCCCCTGCGTCCATGTGCAGAGTGATAGCATGAAATCATATCATAGAAGAATTTGTGTGGACAGGACCTCTGCAGGTCAACTAGTCCCACCTCCCGCTCACAGCAAGGCTAACTTCAAGATGAGATCAGATTGCTTAGGGCATTGCTCTGAGCCTCATCCATCCTGTCATTCATGAAATGGTCCCCAGGAAACCTCCAAGGCTGTCTATCAGCGTAGCCCATCCTGTGTGTTGCCCTTGCTAGGCAGGCATAGGAAAATAGTTAGAAGCAAGGAGTGGCAGACAGAAGTTGACACATCCTGACCACAGCACCAACCCTGCACTGCTTGTTGCCTTGGTGAAGAGACTGAGTGTGAACTGCGGTGATAATGGCAGGGAGAAGTCTCTGAAGTGAAGTTGAGCCTGGGCAAGGAGAGGGAGTAGATTTTGTCTAAGTGTTTAAATGGTTGTTTCTTTTTTTTTGTTTTTGTCTCCCCGTATCCAAATCAGTAATTAAATGTATTATTTGGTAATAAATCAAAATAATTTCCCAAATTTAAATCTATTTTGACCATGGTAGTAATTGGTAAGTGATTTTCCTGTCTTTATCTCAACCCACAAGTTTTCTTGTCCCTATTCTTCCTATTCTCTCCCCCATCCAACTGCAGTAGGGGAAAATTAGGGAACAGCTGGGTGGGTGCTTGGCTTCCAGGCAGGGCCAACCCACCACTGCTTTCTAACTAACCAGGGTCAGCCAAAGGCCAAGCAGGACAATCAAAAGTGACAGCCCAGAGGGCTGGAAGTGATTTATGGGATCATTATCTAGCACCATCAGCACTGCAATCATGTTGTTAATAGCTAGGCTATACAGAGGCAATGGGTTGAAAGGCCAAATTGGCTGTTCTTTTTCCCAGGACTCAAGCAGGTCATGTGAGCTGAAAGCGTTCAAATACATAGATGTCCAGGTGTTAAACTGGAATGTTAGGAAAGGAAGGATGGGCATATGCAGGAGAGATGGAAAAGCTCCATGAGTATTTCGTAGAGCAAGAATCCCAAGATATCTGTGGGATACAGAATACTAAACCTCCTTACTGTAACCAGCCAGGCATAAGACAGATATAAAAAACGTGAAATGTTTCCTATGAGCTGGAACAAAATAAGCTATTAGCTTCTCTTCATCCTCTAACAGAGCCAGGAAGGCCAGCCAGCTGTGCAAAAGATCAAACAGCACAATGTCTAATAGGGTAAGATTGCACCTACTGTCCTTGAAGAAGCTTGTCCTAAGACACAAAGGTATGTCTCTATGAGGCAGGCAGTAGCAGGTACGGCCAATGGAGTTCACTCCAAATGAGCTAGTAGTTATTGATGCAAAGGCAGTATGGGTGTGCAATTTGGGACTAACACAAACCTGGATTCTCTGGTTATTTCTCTGTTTCATCCAGCAGCCAAAACTCCCAGTCAAGCAGTCAACAAATGTCTTAAAGCAACCTCTACAAGTCATAGGCAGTGATTTATACACATGCAGCATGCATCAGGTCTACTTTCCATGTCCTATGCACATAACCTGTGTGCTTACAGTCATTCCAACAGGCCCCAGATTCATTATGTATGCTGCAAATTTATTTTATAACACTTGCACATCTGCTGTGATGCCTTGAACTCATTGTTCCCAGTTTAGAATGGATCTATCCTCATGCTGCACGTCTGTCTTGCACAGGACATGTCAGAACTATGTAAACTAGCACAAATCATTACATCCCCACCACATCAGGCTTAGTTGGCATGAGCTTCATGGCAAACACAGACATATTTCTGCCAGAGTTATTCAGCCTTACAGAGAAGCTTCAGATGTCTAAGGAATACATCAAATGATCAGCTCTGCTGCTTCTGGGATAAACATAGTTATTTCTATCTAGGACTATATTGTGCACTATTAGCACTGACATCACAGAGCACTGCCTTAAAAAGCTTTAAAACACGGAGACCCATGTTTGAACTGTGGAGTCTGTGTCTAATTTATGCAGTAATTTCCTCACAATTCCTTCGTGCAGCAACGTTTTATACAGGGCTGCATGTCCTATCCTTGGTCTTATTTGGAAGTTCAGAGGTTTCTGCTTTTGGACAAAGTAGGTCTGAAAGATATATGACTGTTGCCTGTGTATTTTGTGCATCCTTTCATCGCTTGAGAGTAGTAATACTTTTCTCTTTACTAATAATGTTTTCCCATCCAAATGTAGTTGTAATTCAAGAGATGCAAGTATCATAAGAATCCTGAGGGCATTTGCTCTCTGTGGTAAAACAATGAGGGCACAGGATGTCTTTTGTGATAATTTCAGTCTCCAGATGAAAGGTTCATCTCCAGACGAAACTCCAGTTTGAGTGTGAAGATAGCACAGCTCCATGACTGCTACCATGTCTTGTGACAAGAACCATGTTCTCCACCCATGGAGGTACTGGTCCAATAAACCTAATGAACTATGTTTGCCTCTACACATTCATTTTCATTTAACTTTATTAATTTGAAGATGATCATCACAGTGAAAACTTTGGACATACTTCTGATTCAAGAAGCCTCTAAACTTAAGATTCTGGGGCTGGCAAGATATGAGATACACTTACTCTGTGCCTTCATTCGTCTTCTTTTTTTTCCCTGACCATCCACTGCTAGCCACCAGAACAGACAGAATACCAGAGAGGATGAACCATTGGTTTGACCTGAAACTAAGTTTCATTTTTTATGTTTTTATGAATTTGAAGTTTTCTAGTGAAGGAGTTTAGTTACCTGAACACCTACATACCTAAGGGGATGCAAAATATAGGGGCCTACAAGCTCTTTGCATATCTATGTTAATTGACTATGCCGAATAGAACCTACAACAAATATTATTGTAGTCATGAGAATTAAATGAGAGAAGAGAAAAACAGAAAAAAAAAAAAGAAAAAAAGAACAGTTTGACTCACTGAAAACTACAGGAATCTCTTGTTTATACTTTACTTTGTAACTGGTTAAAACGTTGTAAGCCATGTTTTTTTTTCTCTCCTCTTTTAAAGTGCATATGAAGAGGCTGACTTAAATTCTTCACCAAGAAAGGAAGCAGAGGTATTTTGTATAAAAATGTGTCACAAGTTCCCTGAAATCATTTCACTATGTAACAGAAGAAAATATGAATATTAAGGTTATTTTCCTATCACTTATATTCCCTTCTTGTTTTTCTAAATAATATCTTCTAACTAATATTATAAAGTGAAAACCATGGAACAGCAGTAAGGATGGGATAACAGTAGCTGAGAAGCATTAGTGTTAATGCAGCTCAATCAGATGATCCACTCAGTTGTAGAACACTCAGAAAGCAACAATCTGGAGTAGTTTTAACCTAATAACTTAGAGATTTTAGATTTTTTTCAGGAGATTTTTTTGGAAATTTTTTTTTATTTCCCTACAGTCTGTGTTTTAAACTCCTCATGGTTAAGTAGCAAAGGGTTTGTAAAATACTGTAAAAGCAGATTCCAGATTTGAACACACAAAAATGCAAAAGTTGAGTCTTATTAGACCTGAAGTTTGCAGTAGGTTGCACTCTATGATGAACTGTATCAAAACAGTTTCGAATACAAAGACCTCCAAACTTTTGATCTCCAAATTCATGCCTTCAGTGCAGTTTGAGGTTAACACTGTACCTCTTCATGGATGCTTCTCTTTCCATCTTCCATCATAGCAGAGCATATTTTCTGTAGGAAATGGCAAAAAGACCAGAAAATGTTAAAGATGTGTTTTGTCTGAGATTGCTTCCTGTGCTTAGCCCAGGAGCACCCTCTGACTGGCTGACCAGCTAACTGAAACACTCAGGCATCTATTGCTTCCATTAAGAGAATTAGACATTCCAGACCTACAGCCCCATGTACTTTGCCAGACCAAATGCCATCCTTTCTAAAGCTCTTCCTCAGAGAGGAAAATCTGGCCACTTGCATTTAGTATGAGCCAAGAGATCGGCATGCCAAGTCTACAGCTGAAAATCTGGAATTATCTTACTACAGCAGTAGGAATATCTAGGGATGAGTGATTGTCAAAAAGGACTTGAGGGATTGGCAGTGTTCAGCAGGACTTTGGCCAAACTAAACACCAAATAGAAAATGCTCTTCAGTCATTGCAGCATAATCCCAGCCCCCCTTCTGTCTACTCATATCCAACAAACTTAGTTTAAAACATAACAAAATAAAGCTGCAGATGAAACAAAACTTCACATTCAACTCACAGGGATTTTTTTTCTGCCAGGCACAATATAGAAAAGAGTATCAAGGAGAAGATTCATGAGTGGCTCCAAGGAAAGAGACAATGGTCATCACCAGCCTGCATAAGAGGTCGGAGACAGTCCCAAGTTCCAGTGAGACCTCTGCCCCTGTGCGGTTCGATAACCTTGCAAGCAGTTAAGGCTGTATTTCTAAAACAGTGACTTTGAACCTGCAGACCTCAAAACCCCATGAGTCCATGACCTTTTTCTGGAAGTGCAAAGTTAGCAAGACAATTCTCGAGGAGAAATTTTACACGCTACCATCTATAGCTTCACTGGAAAAAGAGTTCAGCATTGCCAACTGAGAGAAGGATGAAAACTGCGGCTCCTCAATATCTGATCTGACCATCTTCAGTAGTCACATGAATGTTAGAAAGAGTTTAGAGTAAACATAAGACTTGGCTGGCTGTGACTCAGTGTGGAAAAACAAATGTGTGCTATTGCCTAAGAAAATAGCCAGAAATACAGGCAAAACTGGAGGGTGACTTTAGAGAGAAGTGTGGGAGCAGGTCTTTAGCATCATATTGTACTTACAGTTGCTATTTGGAAAGAAAAATACACCTATGGCTTTATCAGCTTTTTTTTTCTCTCTCTTTTTCATGCAATCCAGAGGTTGCACTAATCAGGAACATATGTTACAGTTTCTTTAAAGATCTCTTACAGATATTTAAGGAGCAGATCTTAGTTTCTGCCATTCATGTCACGGTGATCTCAGACTACTAGGACAGCAATTCTGATGGAGATAAATTGTAGGCCTGAATTTCAGAGATCATTTGTTACATGGCACCTCGTTCAAATAGAGCAGAACATAAGGGACCTCGCACCTACACTGGCTCTTTAAAGGTTAAAAGATAATATTTCAGACATCATCTTTGCCCTGCAATTCCACAAGGACACGGGAAGAATGATTCTCCCTATTTCCGTACTTGTACAAGTATGAGATCTGAGAATGTCTGGTATGGTGATAGATTCATGAAGAAAGGAAGGATGTGGCAGAGTGCTTTGCATGAGTCTATATGAGACATTTGGAGATCACTTTTTTTCTTCAGTCTAAAACTATTTTAATTTTCTCTTATTTAGGACATGCGGCTTTCTTGAGCTGAAAAAGCTTCAGTTAATCACAACTTTAAGGTAACTATTAATAGATGTAAGAGTAAGATTTGTGTTAATTGATTTAAATTTTTTATTTAAAAACTGATTTTTGAGTATTTGTGGAGATCAGTAATCTGCAAAATTAGGGCAGGATCTGTGAATCCTGACTGCTTTATCAGGAAAACAACAGCATTTCTATTTCAGAAAACTATGAGAAAACATTATTATTGCCTTGCTTAGCAGAAGGTCTACTACATTAATGTTTGTATTTATTTTGAACCTAATAGGCTCACCCTTCTTTCCACTCTCTCTTCTCCATATGTAGAAGTATTCAACAGACACTATATATTTGAAGTCCTTAGCTTCCAGAAAGTAGGAATAATTAGCTGGAAGTGCCTTTACAAATGAAAATATTATAATTTTACAGATTGGATAGACCTGGACAGTAATCAAATACTCACAATCATGAAGAAGACTTACAAAATTAGTTAGATATAAAGTTCTCAGCTTCATCCAGGCCATTTGCTATGGTTGGCATTGCCCCTTCCTAGATCATGACAGGTAAATGAAAGAATAAGTTCTTAAACCAAGGAATAGATTCATGAAAGCACCCAACTTTTAGATAAACTGTAGCCCAAAACTATCTACAGCACTGACCAAGGAGCCTTTATCCTAAAGTTAAGAACTTAAAGTGGTGATAAATTTGAGCTGGCTGATAGGAAGTAGTATGGGACCTTATGTTTTCTACCCAAAGAAAACTGAAGGTGGGACAGTCAAGCAAGTTACAACTTCATATGAATAACTGTGCTCTCCCAGTAACCTCTGCAGCAAACATGAGATGAAACATTTAAATGTCAATGAAAAAAGATTTTTCCTCACTTTGCCTCACAGTTGTAACAGATGAAAGAGATGAGTTACCAGAGACCAGCTGACACACAGTCACTCATCAAGCCACAGGCACTTACCAGTGGATGGTTAGACAGCTGCCCATCAACAAATGTTACAGACAAAGAGTTAGACATAAGCCCCAATTAACTACCTTCATAGACTGCAGCTTGCTAGTCAGGAAAGGCACCTTGAAATGGGAAATCCAGGAACAAATCCCTCTTCTTTCAGACCAGAAAAAAACAACATTACTCTTAAGGGTTCCTGAGAGCCAAAGCTATGGGACAGAAGAGAGAAATGTCCCTCCTATTCCTTCCCATGGAACCTAGGTCTCTGTGTGTGATTAGTTAAATATCTGCTGGACCTGAGGGATGGAGAAAGTACAGTGAAATAAAATGACTCCACAAACTGACTGATAAGAGATGGGCCTAACTGTCTGGCCCATGAATGTTTCATACAAAACATACCAATAACATTTTGAAAATAGTCAACTAGATAAACATTCAAATCATATGTAAACCTACCGTTAACTGAAATGAATTTAAAAGAAGAACCAACAAAAGAAAAACACCGATCAAAACATTTCAAGCAAATTGAAATGAGTTTGTTTTTTTTTTAATGCTGGCAGTGGGACAGGATATTAATTTTTTTGATAAGTTTCCATGTAGTCTGTATAAGAGGAATTCATAGTCCGTGGGAGTCCATGGGATTCTTTCCCTCTCCTGTGGATCTGTGTAACGGACATTGTGAGTCACCACATGGTTGTCTTGGGAGAGGTACAGCAGAGAAGGATTTCTCTCATTGTCCAGTCTTTGAACGCAGGATGGCCACAAGCCTTTCTTAATGCTATGCTTTTCTGTGCAGAGAAATAAGAGCTGACCAACTTCATCCCTGCCTCTTTTGTTTGCTGCTTTTGGCTGATAGTCCACTGCCAGTGAAGAGCCAGATGCCTCAGACTTCTATGCTTTTATGTCTACCAGCCCCATGGCTGGTTCCCATAGCTTCTCAAGTTGTTGAGCCTGAAAAGGGGGCCAAGCTGGACACACCCAAATCCTTTCACTTGATCCTAGTTTGCATCAGCCAAATGAATATGGAATATAAAGCTATGGAGGTGGAGGGTAAGGATTAGGCTGAGTGACACCAGTCAGTTCACATTCTAGAGAAGAAATCTCAGTGCACATTTAGGATCCATATCTGTCAATGATGCTCACATTTCTGATACCGTATGCAGTGAGGTGCAGGTGTTTGGAGAGTTCCCAGACCTCAGCATATTTATTCTCCAAAGACAGGCAGAGAAACTTACTTACTGGCCTCCTAGTTTCCTTTGGCTGACTTCACCTAATGGAAGGGTTTGGTCTCTTGGAGCACACTTGTATGTAGACTTGTGTGGTGATGTGCATGTGTTTCATAAAAAAAAAAAAAAAAAAAAAAAAGACAGCTAAAAACATCCCTGGGCAAAACAGTTTATCCTGTAGATTCTAATCATCCAAACAAAATGTTAATGCATTTACAGAAAAGCAAGTACCTCCAAGACCACTGGGACAGTGAGACTTAATTTCCTAAGAAAATGTGTTTTGGAGATGAGTATTTCTGTACATTCCCAGGTGTCTAGTATGCACAAAGCCCTCTTCTGCCATTGGGGTAATTAAGACAGGCTCTCTGTAAAGGACCTTGTCAGAACTTCATAGCTCTGATAGCTCTGCTTCTCCAATCGTGGGCTCAAAAGTTGTTAGATGAGGATAGGTCAAGAAAAAGAGAAAGAGAGATAGGAGTCAGTATGAGTCTCATTTTCTCAAAAAGCTGGCTTTTACATACTCTGTCACACACAAATAAATTGATCCAGCCTAGCTGAGTTGGTAATTAGTTTTCTGTCCATGGAGATGTTTTTTTCTTCCCCAAAATTCTACTCCCAGTGAGTATCATATTAAGCAGAAAATCCAACAGACAGCTGAAAAATTTGTCTGTAGACAGTCTCAGCAAAACTCATACATTCATAAAAAAATATTTTTAGTAACAAAAAAATGAATGACTGTAAAAGTCCCAACCAGTGGATTTCAAAAAGAAATGAGAGACACAATGGGTACAACCAGGTCAGTTTTACCAATTCATGTAGTTGTTCATACTTGTATGATTTGGGTCAAATATATACTAACAGTCAGGGGTCTACCTGTGCATATTTAGTTGTATTCAGTGCCAGCTGAAAAGAACATTATGATAACTCTTTACATAGGGATAGATTTTTTAAAAAAGTTTCCTGGAAGACATTCTTTGTAAATGTAAACATCACTGTGTGTTTCCTTCACAGTCCCAGTGCATGCCTTCTATTCTTCCACTAATTTCACCCTCATTACTGTTCATTCACTTTCTCTTCATACCATGCTTGTAATGGCCACCTTGAGCTTACACATATGCCCACACTCTAAACCAACCTTAAGGAATAATTCCGCTGCAATACGTATATAAAAATTAGATCACTTTGTTAATCTCACAATTAAATTTGCTACTCAGTGCTCACAGGTTTTGCACACAATTTTCATGTGTAGAACAACTCAACCAGAGTGATTAGAAAACAAAGTGATTTTCCACCTATAAAATGTGTGTGGGGAACATAAAAAGGCAGAGATCTCCAGAAGTGCTGACTCACTTCTAAAAGTTTTATTTTTATTTTTATTATTTTTGGACCAATTTAACATTTATCTGTGGCAACCATAAATCTCAGGAAGACGTACTGGTAGATCATACCCCTTCTACCCCAAGGCAAGATTCCTGTTCATACTACATCTTTCATAACTTACTGTGATCTCCCCACCTGAATAACAGGCTGAAAGCTCCGTGACTGCAGCATATTATGGAGATGTTGTCTGTCCAAGAGACTTGGCAAATAGGAGGCTAAAAACATAAAACACATAAATTTTAAGTCTCCTAAGACAACATGCTAGTTCAAACAGATATCGTTCAGTGCTAAACTGACCTCAGATAAAATATATCCATTTAGAAAATTATGTTTCATCCAAGATTTTTGAAGAAAGTTTGTGAAAGCTTTTGAAAAGTTGCTATTTCATGTAGATTTTTGATAATTTTCTTTTTTTTTTTTTTGTCTTTTCTTTTTTCTTCCTAGCTGCCTATAAATACTAATACAGAAATGACAAAATTTTCCAAGGGTGAGCAGTTTCAGTTTCCAATCTTTTCTTGGAATTACATAGACTTGCTTATGGTGTCCCATATCCTTTCCAAAACTGTTTCTTCCTTATCTCACCAGTTCCTTTGTCATCAAATACATAGGGTTGTATCTGATAATGTGCAGAACACTCTCTTTGTTTACTAAAAACTGAGTAAGAGAAATCAAATGTTTAAAACTACATGTTTTATAATAATTGTTTTATAGATCAGAGCAGTTAACATGAAGAGAGCTGAACCATTTGTAAACTCCTTAGGACAAGGCCATCCTTCTGTGTAGCAATGCAATTTGCCCTTTAGGGCATTAACTGGAAGTGACAGTCATATGTACATATGTTCCAAAAAAACTTTTGGGCTTGGTATCAAATATCACAAAAAATAATAATAATAATAAAAATAAAAATAAAGGTTGAGAAGAGTTGACTTAATTTAATAGTTTTGTGGGAGATTAGGAAAATCCATTTTAAAACCGCATGGAAAATAGCTTTGTAAATCAAAGATTTCTGTGGTGTGTTTTCTGTTTTCTTTCTTTCTTTCTTTCTTTTTTTTTTTTTACAGATGTGTTTAATATAAATCTGTAATGGCAAACTAAACTAACAACAGATATGTTTTGATTCTACTAAATCTTTTTAACAAACTTAGACAGCTTTAAAATCACATAGTATTAAAACTAAGACATGATGGTATTCTTTGTAATTATTTTGCTATGTTTTTATTATTAAGTATAATTCCTACTGCATGCAGTAAGACTGGGCTTGAGATCTAAGACGGAAATTTGAAATGAAAATAGAGTGGTTTATACACACACCCATACACATATATATATATGGATATATTTCTCTCTATATATATATGATGCAAGTATATAGCCCAGCAAACTTTAACAAAGATTACAAATTTCTTCTTTACTGATACTACATCCTGCTGAAAGGGTTGAAAAGAGTGTAACTTTGAACAGTTTAAAATGTGTATTCAGTGTATTGCAGCTATACATAATATCCACCGAAGGTTTTGCAGATGTTTCTTAGGTTTGCCAAGGAGTTTCAACACTCTGGATGAGGTCTTGAACTCAGGTTTGGCTGATCCAATGTAATCTACAAGAACTCTTTCCCAAGGTAGAAAGGAAACTACACAAGCTACAGTTGCACTGGTCAGCTGATCTCCCTCACATCCATTGATTTTGTTTTGGAATGACCTGTGATCAAAAGTTATTCTCTCAACACCAAAGAAGGTTTCAGGAGAAATTTTCAAAAGCAACCATGTGTGTAAACAGAGCTAAATATCAATGTGTAATGCTAGCTCCGTCTTACACAGGATAAACAGATTAAAAGGAACCAGGTTAACAGGAAGAAATGCTAATCTTTTTATCTTATCGATGTTAATAAAATCTACTGTGTGAAGAGGACCTGATTCAGTGCCTTGTAAACATAAATGTCTATAGAAAAATTAATAGCCTTTTGAGTAATTATTACCATTTCTTATTTACCTTCAGTGTTTCTAATCACACTTTGCAATTTGATATAATAAAAGACAATTTGAGGGAATACAAATAGATAAATAAAAATATAATCAAGTCAGAGAGCCATAAACAAGAAAAGACAATATCACAAGAGTTTCCCAAAGCTGATTTTCAGCCCACTGAAAAGATAAGATAAGTCAGTATTAGTCAGCTGCTAGTAATGGACATGTTCACTCCCTCAAGTTCATCACCCACCCACGTAGTTCCCATTTCAGCAAAAATGGTACCAGTAATGTTTTATCTCTTGACATGTTTTGGAACAGCAAATTCTCCACAGGGAAAAAAAAATCTCTTGTGCCACTGAGCTATCCAGTGAATGGGGTTTTTCAGACCATCAAGTTCCAGTCACCTATTTTCACATTTGCCTTGGTACAGAATGAGCTCTTGGGAGGGATTCTTGTGACTTCTCTGAAAAGTCTGCAGTAATTACAATCTTTTTGCAAGTATCATAGAATCATAGAATGCTTTGGGTTTGAAGGGACCTTAAAGATCATCTAATTCCAACCCCTCTGCCATAGGCAGGGACACCTTCCACTAGACCAGGTTGATCAAAAAGTCCCACCAAGCTGTGACAAAATGAGAATTTGGGAACAGTCAAATTGGCGTAATGACATACCTGCAAAAAAAGACAAGTAGTTCAAGATGGGCAAAGGGAAGCCCAGACACAGGCACATAGCACTGGTGGGAATTTAACTTTCTAATGGGAGTTATTTTGTCTTCTACTTCTTAATTTATGGTAACTTTAACATAAAGTCATTAAGTACTCTGCTTCAATGGCAGTGGAGACATTTTCTTCTCTCGAGAAGTGAATTGGTTCCTAAGATTTTCATCTAGCTAATTGACACTGGAGCACCAAATGCTGTTTACAGGGTGTTTTTTTTTCTTTTTTCTTTTTTTTTTTTTCAAAGCAGAAAATGCCATTTACCATTGAAAATGAGGCTTGAGAGAGAGCAAAATGTGGCAGAATAGTTGAATAGAGAAGCTGCAGTTAGATCCTCCTAGATACCAGTTATTTCAAGAATAGGAGCAGTGTGCCTCTACCTCCTTTTCCTTGGTATTTCTGTATGACTTTCATTGACCTATTTTCTGCTTTCATCTTAGGCAGCTGCAATTGCTAAACCATCAGACTAAATAACAAAAAAATTGCATGAAGCCAAAAGAGTCACACTAGGGAGGACAGCTTACTTTCACATAGATAAGCACATTTGTCTTTCTGAACTTTCTCTCCATTAATGACATCAGGGATCTTAAAACATCTATAACAGATGCACTTAAAAAACCTTGTGGTTACTGTAAGTTACTGCTTCATTACTTATGGTCATTTTCAAACTTTTGGCACATTACAGAGCTAAAATACAGTCAGTAAATGGAAGGGACCAGGATGAGGAATAAAATTTTCATGACAAAAGAACAAGCCTAGAGCACAAAAAAA
>VXAA01002518.1:37636-54990 GCA_013399115.1 Anseranas semipalmata | reverse complement strand
GGGGGCTATTTGTTCATAATTGGCTTTGTTTTCCTTTATTGTGAGCGGTCAGATGATTAGTATTACTATGAAATATGAACTGCCATAGCCTTTTTTTTCTTCATTCAGGAAGTCTATTCACATTCATTGTGCTGTTTAAATTTTAGTTGTAGATGTCTGCTATCCACATCTCTGCTCTTAACAGACATGTCTGTGCCATAAAGCTGACAAGGTCCAGGACAAAGACCTAAACACCAGCAGTCATCCCTATCCTTGACTTTTCAGCACCCTCCCTGGAAGTATCTTGCCCTTGCCCAGTTAGCAATCTTCCAGCAGTTTCTGGGCATAGGTCAGGAGGAGTCTGGTCCATGGACTGTCCCCCATAGGCTATTTGAATGCAGCAACTCTGTTTTTGAAGTAGGTGAGGCAAGACTGCTTTGCTTTGCTACACATGTGCCGTGGAGGTTGCTTTAGGGCCTAAGAATAATCCCTCACCCTGAACATATAGATATTGCCAGGGCTATGCATTTAAAACAATAAACATTTAACTGAATAAGGATTCATTTAAATACCTGATTAAATGTTCTCTAAATTAGGACCTACGTGTTAATTTTCACAACCCGTGGCATTCTATTTTAGTATATTACTATTGATGCCTTTAATATTTACCCATTTAAATAAAACCATTCTTCCACTTGAAGAGGCTGCTGTATAATATAGCAGTAGCTGGGGTATAGGAGTTAAACCCAAAGACATTGGCTGAAGTGCAAACCTGGGGAATGTGGAATAGAACTCATAATCCTCTGCTTAATTCTAAACCTGTTCTTACATCCTTTTAAAGGTAAAGAGACTTGAGAATATGGTTAAGTATTTTGCTGAATAACACTGGCTTGCATAACTGAGGCCTGAGAGTATTTCCACCAATTTCAATGGGAATATTTATGGAGGTTGTAAAGCTAAGCATGTGTGTAAATTTTGCAGACTGGGTCTTTAATAGGATTACTCCTCTGAGTAAACATGATTTAGTCTGAATTAGGGTTGCAAAAGTAGGAATGAAGTAGGCAATATAACAAGTCAACATCCCATTCACAGCTATATTCCTTGTACCAATGTTCAGTTTTTGTCGTTATCTCTTTATCTGCATGAAATTATTACATGTAAACAACACATAAATATGAAATAGATGTACGATTTAAAACAGTTAAAGAGGTAATTTCCTAACTCACTACATAAATGTTATATTGCCTGCTAAATACCTGTTTAAAATTTCCCTTTAAAATTTTCCTTTTCAGTTTTTTCCATAATAGTCCCAGCTAATCCCTCTCAGGTGCTGAAACCCCTGCACATGAAAAGATAGAAATGGAGGCAGTGAAAGAAAGTACACACATAGTTCTCACAAAAAAAATATATATATATATATATATATATATATATGGATATTAGATTTTTTTCTCCCAAAAGAAAGTTAAATAATGATGATATAGGGTGATTTCAGATATATATGTCAAACGAAGTATTTCCCCATGCAGTATCTTAATTGCCATTCCTTTAAATTTCACCTACCAACAGACAAAAATATAATCATAGAATCATTTATGTTGGAAAAGACCCTTGAGATCATCAAGTCCAACCATCAACCTAACACTACCAAGTCCATCACTAAACCCTGTCCCTATGCACCACATCCACACATCTCTTAAATACCTCCAGGGATGGGGACTCCACCACTTCCCTGGGCAGCCCATTCCAACACTTGACTGCCAGCTCTATGAAGAAATTCTTCCTAATATCCAGTAATATCCAGTCTGTACTTCACCTGGTGAAACTTGAGGCTATTGCCTCATGTCCCATCACTTGTCACCGATGTGTGTCACTGAAAAGTGAACGATACCCTCCTCACTACAGCCTCCTTTTGGGTAGTTGTAGAGAGTGATGAGGTCTCCCCTCAGCCTCCTTTTCTTCAGACTAAACAACCCCAGTTCCCTCAGCCACTCCTGAATTTTTTAAATTCCAGCTTCATAGACTATTTGTTCTTCCAAAAGCAGAACAGGGTATTTAGCCATTTCTTCACTTATTCTAAACAATGTATTACTCAGCAGGACCAATTACATCACAAAATTTTGAAACTGCTTCCACGAAATTACAAGGCCTCAGCATATAATTCAGAACTTCTTTTGATAGCCAAGGTTACCAAAACAGTTATATTTTGTAGTTATAGTCAAGATTGACAATATACACTACCAATCCTGGCACTTCTACCAGATACAGATTGCTCATTCTGTAACATAATTCACAGTTAATTCTGCAATGTGGTCAATATTTTTACAGGGAAATCACCTTCTTATTAAACCCATATTCAGTAACCTTTTGAACAGCCAGCCCATGGTGAGATTTTGTCAGTTATTTCAATAAGGTATTCAAGCTAAAGAGTAAAAGGAAGAACACAGCATACATTTGCTTCAGTGGAAATCCTGTAGGAACCACTGGTTCTGCTAACAAATCATACTTGACCATCTGTCCTATTAAACCTTCTGATGGCCACCCTGCAGATTAGTCAACTTATTCACAGTTCACTCAGTCCCTTCCATGTCATTTTCTCCTGAGAACTATAGAAAACACACACCCACCCACGCCTACACATACACATAAATACATATTATTGGAAATCGTGATACTGTATTATGGTATTGTTGTGATTTAACCCAGTCATCCAGTCCCTGAGCAGCAGCAGCCCCCTGCCCCGGCCAACTCCTCCCATATTAATTGTTCACCACGACACCATATGTTATGGGACATCCCTTTGGCCAGCCTGGGTCACCTGTCCTGGCTGTGTCCCCTCCCAGCTTCTTGTGCTCCCCCAGCATCCTCGCTGGCAGGGCAGTATGAGGAGCCAAATGTCCTTGACTCAGTGCAAGCACTGCTTTGCAACAACTAAACATCAGTGTGTTATCAGCATTATTTTCCTACTAAATCCAAAACATGGAACCACACCAGCCACTATGAAGAAAATTAACTCTTTCCCAGCTGAAACCAGGACAAGTATATAATTGTAGTTTCTGCTAATATGTTTCATATGTATGCATAATACCAGCCTACAGCACTGACACCATTGTTCTTACTGCTATTGAGAATATTGTTGTTTAGATTTCCTCATGCTTAATACTCAAAAATATTCCTGTCTATATTGTTGAGTAGAGCAGTGAAAATGGTAGAAACTCCCTATGGATGTCCAGATTTCAGAATTTGGCATCTTTCCATTTTGAAACGAGCCAGTCTTATTTTTTATATTAAAGAGGTGATTCTCCCACTATATTTAGCCTTGGTGCGGCCTCACCTCGAATATTGTGTACAGTTCTGGTCTCCACAATATAAAAAGAATGTTGAAGCACTTAAATGCATCCAGAGCAGGGCAACAAAGCTGGTAAAAGGTCTGGAAGGCATGTCCTATGAGGAGAGGCTGAGGACACTTGGGTTGTCTGGTCTGGAGGAAAGGAGGCTCAGAGGCGACCTCATGGCTCTCTGCAACTTCCTGAGGGGAAGTGGAGATGGAGGTACTGGTCTCTGCTCCCTGGTAATTGATGACAGGAAGCATGGGAACAGCACAAAGCTGCACCAGGGGAGGTCCAGACTGGACATTAGGAAAAGTATCTTTACTGTGAGGGTGGTCAAACACTGGAACAGGCTTCCTAGCGAGGTGGTTGATGCCCTATGACTGTCAGTGTTCAAGAGACATTTGGACAATGCCCTCATTAATGTAACTTCTGGTTAGCCCTGAAGTGGTCAGGTGGTTGGACTAAATGATCTTTGAAGGTTTCTTCCAACTGAACTATTCTACTCTGCTCTGCTCTGCTCTATTCTTTCTTTCTTTCTTTCTTTCTTTCTTTCTTTTTTCAAAGGAATTTCCTAAGGGGAGAGCTATTCTAAACTGAGGAAATACTTTCATTTTTGTATCAACAAATTTCATATGGGTTGTTTTGTCTAAACATTATATGCTGAAATATCTTTCCAGAAATCGAAATTGTTGTGAAACACAAATGCAGGCAGTCATGGTTTGCTTGTTTTCTTTTCTTTTTTCTTTTTTTTCTTTTTTCCCAAGGTAAAGTTTCAGATCATTTAAATTAGATATAAGGAAGAAATTCTTTACTCTGAGGGTGGTGATGCATTGAAACAGGTTACCCAGAGAAATTGTGGATGCCCCATCCCTGGAAGTGTTTAAGGCCAGGTTGGGTGAGGCTTTGAGCAACCTGATCTAGTGAAACGTGTCCCTGCCCATGGCAGGGGGGTTGGAGATAGGTGATCTTTGTCCCTTCCAATCCAAGCCATTCTATGATTCTATGGTCAGTTTGGTCAAATACTTACGATTGGATCAAACTGTAGTTCCCTTGAAATTACAGTTTGGTGCCAGCAAACCCTTTCTGGCCCGCTGTATGTCTTACATTTATGTTGATTCTCTGAATGAATATTTCTTCGTTGTCAGTTGTGTCAGAGATTATACTATTTATAGTTTTATACTATTATACTATTTACAGGAATGGTGATAAATGGAGGATCCCTATTCATCTACAGAACAAATGAAAGGAGCGGGTAGATTCTTGGATTCTCTAAAAAAATATATCTGAGATGCATACAATATTTCTTGAGATACTAATATTCATGTGTTTTCATATGACAACATCAATGTTCACTGTGTCAACATAGCACTTTGTAAAGGTTTTGTAAAGGTCAAGAACAGCTTCACTTTGTGCATCTGAACAGGCCCAGGCTTCACATGGTTTCACCAAATCTCAGCTTTGTGGTATATGTGCACAAATGGGTGAAAAACTGCATCCACAAATGTGATTCAATGTGACACACACTTTGAAGGGCTGGCAGAGCTGGGGAAGGGAGAGGATCAGAACACTTTTGAAGAGGATGATCTAAGCAAGCTACATGTGTAAACTGCAACCACAAAAATCAGGGATAATCAAGGAAGTTCTCAGAAGGTGGTGATAGACTTTGGGCAGAAAGTGACAGTAGGCAGGAAGTCAGCCTCTCTTACCAGAGGAAACTGAGAAGAGTGCATTCATGTGTATTAGTTTTCATTAAACACTAGCAAACCAAAGGAATAGCAATCAGATAATAGTAGTGGTAGATAATAGTATTTATCATAGCTGATAAAACAAGTGTGCCTGTCACTGTGGTACTCATTTTCCCATCACAATTTCTTCCATAGCTTTCCTGACTTCCTCTGAGACATGAAATCTTCAATCCTGTGTAAAAGAAGCTGAAGAGTGATTTGTTGCATGTCTCGTGGGCTCTCTGTTGGCATTGCAAAGCTTCTGCAAGTAGACTCTTAAGGCAGAAAACACCAGTATGGACTCTCTGGCTACAAGGGTTTTCAGGGAATGCAAGACAAATGCATTATATCTGAAAATCATTTTACAGTGTCTGAATCTGTTAGTGAAGCCAGAATTTTTGTGTTGATTTCTCAAGGGGTGTGTGTGTGTGTGTGTACAGATATGCATATGTGAATATTTACCTTTATAATAAAGGAGGACAAATATAAACTGCCTCTTAAATTAGGAAGGGTTTTGTGGATGTTTTTCTTTGACAGTTTTCTATAACAGCTTGCTGAATTTGACAGGCTACTTAAAGTGAAATATATTTCATCTGTTAATGCCAAGAAAGATTCAATATTGCTATTTCAAATACATATCACCTAATCTACCTAAGTTTCATTTTACTTTTCTTATAAAATATGCATAAATATCATGTTTATGATTGCAAGGTTGAGAGTCCTTTAACAAGAGTCTAAACAATTTAGTTGAAATCAAATTGTGCGAAAAAATCCAGGTCAAAGAAGGTCCTGGGGAGGTTCAAGTGGTCTTTCAGGGACCTCAGAGAACATTTTGCCCCTGACAGTGAGCCAAGCCCTTTTGGATGTGGCCTGAGGACAGCAGTTCTTAATGGAATTATCATCCTGAACCTTTTAGGTAATGGATCACTTCAAACTGAAACAAAGTTGTTTATGAGGTAAAAAGTAATGATTCAGATTGCTGACTATCCGTATTTTTAACTAAATATCACTAAAAATGTACTGAAGAAGCGAAATGCAGCACAGTTCAAATCATGAGCAAGTGAGAATAAATCTAAATTGTATGAAACAAAAGAAAACTTTTTCAGTTACTCAATAAAAGCCATTCAGATGTTTTGAGACAGAAAAACTAGAAAACATTTAGACTTTAAAAATCTCATCTTTATCTTTTGTTTATCCATACTTGATCCATATTTCTTCTCCAGGAGTATATGGTCTAAACAGTGAAATATTTAACAGTAGAAAACATTTCTGTCTTCTGTTACTTTTTAATTCCTTAGCAGACTTTATATCTTTATTTCATCCCAATAGGCTATTCTTGAGGAAAATGCAGCTTTTCGGTGTAGATGCACTGTATTTTTAATTGATGTTTTCCTTCTGCAGGGAATTATCAGGATAAAATTATTTTGACTATTCTTTCTGTATAGTCCATTTCTTAAGAATATCCTTTATTTTCCTCAGTTTAACACTACTGAATTCTAGAACTCATCAATTTCTATAGAAACATTTATTAAAAAAAATAAAGTAGGTATAATAACATTCCAAACTAAAGAATTTAAAATGTAAATAAATAGCTTCCAAAGAAGGCTTTATCTCTTTGGATTTTGGAAAGACTTTCTTCTTGTTCTATCAGAACATTTTTCAAGCTCTGCAAGAAACACAGTATATTACAAATAATAGATCTTTGATGTATACTGTATAAACAATTGATTTTTTAATTTAAAAACCAACTGTAGTGTTAGATGATTTTGCTGTGGCAGACATGACCATCTCACTGTACTGTAACACCTGTGCAAGGGAGTTATTGTGATATTGCTGGCCAGGCACCTAATGCTTTGTTATCTCAATCAGTGGATAAATCATGAAAGTTCACATCCATAAGAGGAAAAATAAATTTTCCTGAAGGAATGTGGATGTCCCATAGAATGTTTCTGGACACCAATATTTTTCTTGAACTGTGAATGGTTTAGATTGCATTTATAGATGGTAAGATTTTGTTATTAAAGTTTGAAGTTTTCAAGAAGAAAATATTTTGCATCTTTTGAGTAGATTTGAACTAAAAATAATAGGAAAGAAGTAAGAAAAACATTTACTTTACAAGATAGTTTAAGGCTCTGATGACGTGTTCCCTCCTTCCTTCTCACTGCTAAGCAAAACTGCAGTGTAGTCTTTCTCCTTTTACCACTGCAAAATCTATTCTAAAATGTAAATGGCTTATGAAGCTAATTTTCTTGCAAAATAATAATAATAATACTTACTGACCACTGCAGTTCAGTATTGTAGAAAAGCTTCTGGAGATACTCCCATATATTTTGAACAAATGACTTCTGCTTTTGTCAAAGGGGAAATTCTCCCCACACTGGAACTGGTCACATTTGATACTGTGTCAGGAAGGTCCAGAGAGTTCAGCAAAAAAAGGGTGTTCAGGGGAAGAGAGTTTTGACAAATCTGAGAGAATTTTGACAAAGATTTCTAGGAAGTATTTCTTACAAAGCATGGGTCTCACTGACAAGTTTTATATATGTTTTCCAAGGCACGCTGTCAAAGAAAAGGCCATGAAAACATAAAGCTAGGTAAGATTTATGTAAGCTGCCTTTATTAATCAGTATAAACACGTTTGGGTGTTTTATGACCAGGAGCATTATCTCCTCTGACTTTTCTGCCTGGTTTTGGGATAACAAAGACCAGAACATCTCCTGGAATTTCCTGGATATCTTGTTGAATAAAGTAACTAATTAAAAGAACAAAAAATGTATGGTTATGTCCTTCCAAGAACATGTGAATAAAAATCATTGAATATATTTCTTAACATTCAGCAAGATCTCAAGAAAAATTGTAATAGTCTGTCATTTTAAGAACTAAATTAGAAAATTTGTATTAATAAGAAACTGTGAATCAGTACTTTTTAGCCATACACTCTGAACATGGGTCCAGAAAGAGACCATGTAGCGATCAATATTTTCAGAAAAGTACACTTTTCAATATGTCAAGATGCATTTTTCTTGCCAAAACGGTTACTTAAACCCTGACATATCATAGAAGTACCCTGCCCGTGATAAAATGTGAAATATATTAGCAGTCACTTCCCATAAATGAAGGTATAAATAAAAGTTATTGGCAAGCTATTTCTCTTGCTTTAACCTGAAGAGATTTCTCAGGTCTTTCCCTGAGTTAGAATCGATATTTTGTGAAGTTCCATAACAAATGTTTCCATCTGACTTCATAAGGGACTACTCAGAAACAAACAATCAAACAAACAAACAAAAGCCCAATCACATATGGAATATATGTGAGTTTAACTATTCTTCTCTGTTACCATATGGAGCTCAAAATAAAATTGATATTGGGCCATTCTGCACCAGTGCAATCAAACTGGCTATTGGAAATATGTTTCCCAAACCATGTATTGACCATACTGCCCCGAAGGTGAACCCTACTCCCACACTGAGCTCAGCAAACTCATGTTCGTTCTTCTTCCCTTCTGCCCACTCTCAGAAACATTCATCACTGCTGTGTGAACCTTTTTGCAGAAAGGGTGACACCAAGTAAGCAAAGTATAAAGGGAAAACAGGCCAGTGTTTTTCCTATGGCTGTAAACTGTATATGTAATCCTTCTGCCTTCAAAGGGAGTTTACTCTTAGTTAAAGGGATATTTTTATCTGCCACACCCTATGTGTAGGGAAATTTCCTATTCTCTTCACTTTGGGCTTATCATGAATGAGATTTTTTTTTAGTTATCTCCAGGGAGTTTCCTTCCCACTGTGCTGAGCAAGCCCCATTGCTGCAAGAGAGTAAGTCTAACCCAGAAATGTGTTACATTCACTAGAGCTGCAAAATAAAGGGTTGTGATGTTCAGCACTATGGTAGCTATGATAGCTATCAGCATTTGGGAGTTACCTCTCAGTCCTCATCAGTGAAGCAGGACACTGGAGCCTTTCATCTCTCTTTATTTTTACCTTACAAGCTTTCCTCAGAAGTAGGACTACTTCTGACTTGGTATATGGCAACCTGCCTGATTCAGCCCTGATGGAAATCATGTGGCTTTAACTGTGGTTCAGCGGATGTTTCCCTTGGCAGCTCTTCTGATGTAAATGGTTCTCTCCACCCTTGCCCAGAGGTATTCCTGCTTGCTCCCATGCCATCCCCTTCAGTTGCACAGTACAGCTGTTTGATGAGATTAACCAAAACAAAAAACTGATTAAAAAAAAAAAAAAAAGGGTAAAAAATGATCTGTTTTTTTTTTTAAGGTATTTTTTATCAGAATCAGCTGACTGATATATGTGTGATTAATTGATAAATCTATTGTGCCATAAGCATCTCTGCACTAATGAGACAATATAGGAAATAAGCATGGAGACAGGGGAGGAGGGCAGGAACAGCTTAAGCCAGTTTTGCTGCCAGGGCATAGTCTGTGGAACTAAGGTATCACTGCCAGTGTAAAACGTACAGATACAAAAATTTTCAAAACTTGCTTTTGAACACCATCCATTTTAGGACTGATGAGAGCAAGGGCATCTCTGTTTATAACACTACTTACAGACAGAGTGTTTAATACATCAGCAGTTTGGCAGGATTTAGTTTGTGGTTATCTTTGATGGAGCATCTGGCTCCATCAACTGCTACCTGGTATAAGAGACATCAGGCCGATCCAAATCATTTGAGTTTCAGACATGTGTCATGAAAAGAGTCCAATACATAGGGCTTTTTGTTTGGATTACTTTCTCTTTTTTCCCCTCTGTGCATATTTATTTCAATAGATTTATATGTATTCCTTTTGTTTTCTGTTCAGGACTGTAGTTTTTTAAAAGATCTAGATGAAGTATCATCAGATAATATTTAGGAAAAAGTCTTCTGAATTCTTAGCATTGGTTCTCTATTTAGCTTGCAGTATATCTGGAATCGAAGTAGACACCAGTAAGAAGTCTAGCAGGCAAACCAGTATTGCCAAGGAAATATATGACACAACTGAATCCTAAATCTTCTGAATCTCTCATTTCTATTGCTTCTAGGTCTGAGCTGAGGATCATAAGGTTGAAAGAATCATCTGAAATAAGTTTATCTTATGTGCTGGCTCCGTTTTGTGCATTTAACTTACAAGGGATCGCATACAGAATGTGAAGTACAATACACTCATCAATGCCAACCACCTTAACATCAGCAAATACAGTCAGTACGAACACCACTCTAATATTTGTAAATGATTTCTACTTTTAGAATAGCTGAAACTGAATTCAAATGTCAAAATGTTAAAGGGAGAGAAGAAAGAAAACTGAGTTTGAAAGAAAAACATTGCCAAGAGAAGGGAGGGACAGAAGAAATGTAAACTAGCCATTTTGCAAGGAGAAAAGCCTATGTTCCAGTTTCCTGAGGTAAACCCAGTTTTTTGTGTTATATCTTGGCATCCCGGACCCTTCTTTTATCCTTTCATTCCCATTTGATGAACTCATTCAACATGATTAACATCAGCAGAAGGCTTGATGAGGAAGAGCTGAGACCTTTGCACAACTGCATATCATTCTAGTCAAAGAGACAGTGTAGTTTTCCCAGCAGCCATTTCTCAAGACCATAAATTGCTGAAAGTAATCATATAACAGCACCAGAACCAGAGGTTATGACAGTGTTTTTCAACTAATTTCTGCTTGAATGGCTCTCTGCACCTCACTTCAGTTCTTGTTAGGTTGACAGAAAAGAGAGGAGGTGAACAAGTGAAAGAGGGCTACAATGAATACCAACATTTCTTTGATCCACAGTTCTGCCTCAGATGTGGTTTTTTTTCAGCACATATCAGAAAGGTTACAGAGAGGTGACTAAATGCAGGACAGTATTCATTTGACAGCCTTAACAAACACTGCTAAAATAGAAGGCTCCATTTTTTTTTATTTCAGAAACATGATCATCTTCAAAATATAATAATGGATATTTCTCTTCTCCAGCTACCACAGAAACATAGTCCGAAATGGAACAATATTCCCAGAAGGATCAGCAGTCTGATTACCTTGGAAACATCAAGTTTTAGTTTACAATCTGAGATTTATGGCTACAGTCCTGGGTTACCTTTCAAAAGAGGATACTGGGAGGAAACCTTGGAAATCTATTCCAAAGAATCTATTCCATCTAGAAATTATACTTGAGGGAACAATCCCCCTTTGGCAGAGACATAGACTAGATGACCTAGAGGTGTTTTCCATTTCTGCTTAAGTCTTTTAAAAATAGATATGTTTAATAAATTCGTATAGCTTCTACAAATGCCACAATGTATACTAGCGGATCATTTGAGTTTAACTAAAAGACCCAGATGGGCCTGACTTTGCAAAATCTTACATCAGAAGTTGTTATGTATATAAGCAGGGCCTTGAATTTAGTGAGTTGTACTCACAACTCATGAATAATATCCAAGGGTGAGGCTATGGGATTGCAGCCTGCAACTTCTGATCCCTCGTATCCTTGTGATAGATAGGAAGCAAATAGAGGAGAATGAATCCTACTGGGATATGACTGTCCCAGTGCACAGTCAAGTCTAAGAAAAGGATTTGCAAATTGAGGGCTAATCCCTTCATTCAGTCCCAGACTTCTTCCATTTACTGATTCCTTCAACATAGAGAAGTGCTTCTGGTAGGACCTCTTTGTATTTCTTGTATACCTGTAGTGGTTTTACCCTGCCGGGCAGCTGAACTCCACCACAGCCGCTCTCTCATTCCCCCTCCTCAAAGAAGAGGAGGAGAAGAAAGTATGATGTAAAGAAAACAGGATCTCTCGCAGGTTGAGATAAGGGTAATTTAATTAAAGGGAAAAAAAAAGGAAAGAACAAGTGAAGGCAGCGTGGAAGCACAGAGGGGAAAGGGAAAAAAAAAAATATTCTCTACTTCTCCATCAACGAGTGGTGTACGGCCACGTCTTGGGAAGCAGGACCTCAATACGCGTAGCGGTTGTTCGGGAGGACAGACGTCTTCACAACGAGAGCCCCCCACCTTCTCCTTCTCTTTTCCCGGCTTTTATTGCTGAGTGTGACATCATATGGCATGGAATATCCCTTTGGTTGGTTTAGGTCAGCTGCCCTGGCCATGTCCCCTCCCCACTTCTTGCCCACCCCCACCTACTGGCTTTGGGGGGGTCTGGAGAGAGTCCTGGTGCTGTGCCAGCACTGCTCGGCAGTAGCCAAAACACTGGTGTGATACCAGCGCTGTTCTAGCTACAAGTGCAGAGTACAATGCTATATGGGCTGCTGCAGGGGACGTTAACTCTATCCCAGCCAGACCCAGTACAATACCCCAGGAGACTACTAAAACAGAAAAGGGCTGTATTTTGAGATGGGGGTTGAAGTCCTCTGTTTCTGAATAGCTATGTGAGCTATTAATGAGTATGAAGTTTTAGAAAATGCTTTCAACAGAGAGCTTTAATTTGACAGCTGCACATCTAATTACTAGCAAGTGCACATGTTGACAAAGAAGTCTGAGTAGTCATAGTATGAGGTTTAAAAAATATTTTCAGTGGTCAAAGCCATTAATTTTGCTTTCAGAGTCAAAATATGCTAATTCAGATGTCTGTATGGCATGAATATAGAAGAAAAGAAACATTTCCTCACATGCCAGGCAACATATAGTGCACTGCTAATGTGAAAATGCAATCTAATATTTAAATGTTTCAGTGACAGCTACCAGAGTAAGTCTATGAAATGTTTTTATTTAAATGATGTTATAGCACAAAATCTGAGACTCATATGTAATACAATAGCAGAGAGATATAACCCTTTCCCAGGATTGCCTAAGTAGAAAAAAATATGTGTTTGAGTTTGATATGTTCTTTATTAATTTATCATTTCTGGATGGTTTCTAAGTCTACCTCTCCACATTCAGGTGAAACATTTTGGTTAAGGAAGTTTTGAATGAAACTATATAGCAATGGACCAACCAAAGTTGGAACTGAACAAAAATATAGGTTTGCTTTTTTTTTCCTTTTACAGCAAGACTGATACAGGACTTTTTCCTTTTCACTGAAAAAAATACTCCTGTCAGAGGAAGATGTAAACAGTAAAAAAAGCTCTTTCATTCAGAAAATTCAAAGAACTCTAATGTTAATCTGGAGTTTATCTTGCACAGTGGCATACTAGAAAGCAATATTTTGAATAGTCACCTCGCAAAATTGGGTGTTTCTCACACTGCTGAGTCATATGTCCATTTTATTTCATTTGGTCTGTCTTCTGCAGACTGACATATTTGTCTTGTGACTAAATCTGAGAATCTCAAGTAGCCCAGTAAGGAATATGACCACAAATTTATCATTTGTGGTTAGCTGTGTTCTAGCTTATCCCCAGCTGAATCTTTAAATTGTTTATTCATTTGGGAAGGATTTGTGCATTTGCAGATTATACATTAATGTCTGTTGTGGTTTAACCCCAGCAGGCAGCTCAGTGCCACCCAGCTGCTCGCTCACTCTCCCCAGGTGGGATGAGGGAAAGAATCAAGAAGGTAAAAGTGCAAGAACTCATGGGATGAGATAAAGACATATTACTAGTAAAGCAAAAGCCACATGCACAAGCAAAGCAGAACAAGGAATTCAGTTGCTACTTCCAGTCAGTAGGCAAGTGTTCAGCCCCTTCTAGGAAAGCAGGGCTCATCATGCGTAACAGTTTCTTAGGAAGACAATTGCCGTCACTCCCAATGTCCCTCTTTCCTCCTTCTTTACCCCAGATTTATTGCTGAGCATGATGTCACATGGTATGGAATATCCCTTTGGTCAGTCTGGGCCAGCTGTCCTGGCTGTGTCCCCTCCCAGCTCCTTTTGCACCCCTAACCCCCCCACTGGCAGGGCAGCACGAGGAGCTGAAAAGTCCTTGGCTCTGTGTGAGTACTGATCTGCAACAACTAAAACATCAGTGTGTTATCAGCACTATTTTCATCAAAAATCCAAAACACAGGATCATATGAGCCTCTATGAAGAAAATTATCTCGACCAAAACCATGACATCATCTGTTAATTTTAACTAGAGTGCTAGTATCACATCTCAGTGCTAGCTCTGTCCAATGAAAATGATCACTGACCACTTGAGCAAGGGGATTCATCACACACAGATTTAGGCAGCTCACACCCTCCTTACTCCCTAGTGACTAGCTTTGCCCAGTGAGGGCAGCAATTATAAAGGCTGGTTTGCAGCCCGTTAGTAGCCATGATGCTGGGACACAGGCAGTAAAACTCAGCATTTCCACTGGGACAGAGGACTAAAACTGGGACTCACTACTTTAGTGGGACATCTGGCAGTGCTAAGTGAGACACAGGGTTAGTCAGCATGGTCACACATACAGCTTTATACATTCTGTAAGTGGGAGATTCGGTCGCATAGCATAACTTCCAGGGTTCCCCGAGGTTTCCCCACTTCAACATATAGTGGCGTCTGATACAACTTGTACTTCCTGACCCAAAAACATGAAGATTACAGTTAGCAACACCTGAAATTGACCTGTTAATGAAAACACACTTCTTGTTTGTACTACAGAATGCATAGACGCTTCTAACAGAGTTTGCCTGGAAAGTGTTTTCCCAACTCACAAAACTTTATGAGCTTAGAGAAATGTTCCTAGTCCTCATCAAGACAAACCTAACAGTTTTTGAATTTTTTTTACAGGAAGAAGAAAAAGCCAAGCAAACAGAAAAAGAAAGCAAGAAACTGTCAAGAGATTGAACTCACAGGTTAGTAGTTATGGTAATTGCCTAATGTTTGAGAGATCTTGGTCCCATTCCCAGGACCCATGCAAAGCAATGCCAAAGAGAAAACACGCAACATTGACTGTGATGTGGAAGACTGTGGTCAAGTTGCTGGTATAAGGCCAAAAGGGATATTTTACCTTTTCAGCCATTGGTTGTTCAATCTTTCTTACTTTCTTCTTTTGACCAGAAATGATATACATTAGCAATGACTTTTTTTTTTTTTTTTGTGAAAGTTTTGCTGCAAGTCTAGTGTATCCGGGAAAACTTTTTATTGTGGTGAATTATCATTTTCTGAAGAAAATCTGTTTCACTGGAAACTTCCCAGAACATTTCACCATTTTAGGGGCTTTACATGCCATTTGCAGAGCCGGGTCTTATTTCAAAGGTCTTTGAGTCTGACTAGACAGAATAGATAAACTTTGAAAGAACAGGAACTGTGAAAGGAGAGAAACAATTATTTAATCATTAAATAGCTTTGACTAGAGTCATATGTGAGATAATGAAAGACCCCTATATCTCCTGATTTCTAGAATAGATCCTACTCAATTGTCCAAAATCAAGATAGGGTCAGCCAGATTATCTGCCCTCTTTAGTACTTGTATTGACCGTGAGCTACAATTCATTAGCTCCAAGAGACCGCATTCTAGTGGACTCTGGCCCAAATTAGGGTGAAAGTCAAGAGAAAGCATCTAACCTAAAATCCTGTTAAATATTTGGTAAATTGGTACAAATATTCAAACCTCTGCTGAAGAAAATCTATGTTTTTCTGAGAATTTTGCCTGTTAAGGGCATCTAGACATAGTTTCTTTCCCTTCTTTTTAAAGCTGAGAAGGGCTGTTTTTTTGTTAGGTTTTGTTTTGGTTTGTTTGGGGGGAGAGGGGGGTGTCTCAGATCTTATAGCCCGCAGCATATTGTGTGCATTTTATTTTAATCATAATGTAGAAGTTGGAAACAGACTAAAGCCACAGATGCCTGGATATAAGCAAAAATATTTGCACCAGGCTTTTCCACTTATAATGACATTTTTCACCTCTCCATGCTGCGCAGGCTTTTCCTTGTCTGCAGTGATCTTTCTGACAATTTGGTTTGATTTGGTTGAGTCAGACAGAGTATCTATTGATGGAAAAAGTGAGGAATAGTGAAGGTATATATATTTGTATTGACTGATTTTTAAGTTGTATTTGCATTTTTTTGACAGAGTTCGTGTGAGTTATGCAGAAGCTCTCACCCCTACACATACTAAAAAAAACATTTTGCCTAAATTCATTTACAAGCACAGTGTAAATATATCACTGATCTACCAGCTTTTCAGATGTGTCAGAAACACTACAAGCATTTCCCATCTATAAAAGAAATCTAAATATACATTTGTTAGCATCTTACCAAGTATTACACCAAATATCAATAATATGGCTCAGGAATAAATCATAGAGTCACAGAGTCATAGAATGGCTTTGGTTAGAAGGGACCTTAAAGATCATCTGGTTCCAACCCCCCTGCCAACCCACTAGATCAGGTTGCCCAGGGCCTCGTCCAACCTGGCCTTGAACACTTTCAGGGATGGGGCATCCACAGCTTCTCTGGGCAACCTGTTCCAGTGTCTCACCACCCTCATAGTGAAGAATTTCTTCCTTATACCTAGTCTAAATCTCCCCTCTTTTAGTTTAAAACCATTCCCCCTTGTCCTGTCATCATTTGCCCAGGTAAAAAGTCTCTCTCCATCTTTTTTATAATCCCCTTTAAGTATTGAAAGGCCGCAACGAGGTCTCCCCAGAGCCTTCTCTTCTCCAGGTTGAATTCAGCTCTCTCAGCCTTTCTTCACAGGAGAGGTGCTCCAGCCCTCTGATCAACTTCATAGCCCTCTTCTGGACCCCTTCTAACAGCTCCACCTCCTTCTTGTGCTGGGAGCCCCAGACCTGGATGCAGTACTCCAGGTGGGGCCTTACAAGGGCAGATCAGAAGGGGACAATCCCCTCCCTCCACCTGCTGGCCATGCCTCTGTTGATGCAGCCCAGGACACAATTGGCCTTCTGGGCTGCAAGCACACACTGCTGGCTCATGTCGAGTTTTTCATCCACCAGAACCCCCAAGTCCTTCTCTGCAGGGCTGCTTTCAATGGGTTCTTCTCCGAGTCTGTACTCATGTCTGGGATTGTCCCAACCCAGGTGCAGCACCTTGCACTTGGACTTGTTGAACCTCATTAGATTCATGTGCCCACTTCTCAAGGTTTTCCAGGTCCCTTTGGATGGCACCCCTTCCTTCTTTTGTATTGACTGGACCACTCAGCTTGGTGTCATCTGCAAACTTTTTGAGGGTGCACTCAATCCCATCATCTATGTCATTGATGAAGATATTGAAAAGCACCGGTCCCAAGACAGACTCCTGAGGGACACCACTCATCACTGGCCTCCACCTGGACATAGAACCATGTATAATACATGCTACCTAGTGAATAACCAGGGAAAAAAACTTTCTTTTTAGTAACATTATGCTAATATTAAAATTCTTAACAAGAATTAAAGTGCTTAGATTAGTGCTTAGAATTAGACCTAGAAATAAACTAGGTTTCTACTTACTTTATTTGGATACCTGGTGAGGG
>VXAA01002518.1:21262-31458 GCA_013399115.1 Anseranas semipalmata | reverse complement strand
AAAAAAGCCACCAAAAAAAAAAAATCCACAAAGACTGAGATTCACAACCATTGCTCTGGGCAATCATTTATGTGTAGGAATGAAATACCAGATCTTGTCTGTACTTCCAGAGCTAATGATGAGAAATCCATGCAGTAAATCTGATGCTGTCAGAGGGTATCAGATTCACTATATGTACAGAAAGAAAGCATACGTCAACCTTCCCAGACTGATTGTCATATCCTGTGCTGTGATCTGTACATGTGCTGTGGAAATGCACAGCAGCCCAGTCAGAGGTACTGTGCAGTAGAAATAGTGGGACTGACAGATGTACAGATTAAAAAAAAAAAAAAAAAAAAAGGAAGAAAACCATCCAATTCTTTTGGAAAAAAAAATATTCAGGTAGAAAAAAGAAACTGGAGAAACACAACTACCTGGTAGAACTACCTTGGTTTCCCTTCAGGAAAGCTTCCTTTCGACAGTATTGTTGTGGACAAAATGTCCAGCATACAGCTAGACAAATACATAATATGACGTGTGAACAATTGGATGATGGGTCAGGCTCAAAGGATTATAGCAAAAGGGGTTAGATCAGGTTGGTGGCCAGTCACTAGTGGGGTTTTCCAAGGACTTTGACTAGGGTTAGGTTTAGGCTTTGGAGAGAGGTAAAGCACAGACTCCCCTTGTGAGTGGGGTTGTGAAAGGGCAGTGAAATGAAGTAGAAGTATACCAAAGAAGAAATCATATCAAGAAAGGTAAAGTTTGCTAGTACCCACATATATATATACAATGGAGCATATCCAACAAACCATATAAGTACAAAATATTTGGGAAAAGTCTTTTCAGATGACATAGTTTTGTTAGATCTTAATATCTGAGAAATTCACTTTTTTTCTGGCACACAAGAAAGTTAGTTTCTTCTTTTCCCTCTTGTTTCCCCCAGTATATATATAATCCCCAGATACACTGACCTCTTCTTTTACTTGTCCCCCTAGTCTTTTGTCTTCTCTCACGCCACATCTTCAAGACTGCCATTACTGCATTGATCATGGATAACAAAAAAGTCTCTATTCAGGGAATAATTATTAGATTAAATTTAATGGTATTTAACACAAAGTGTTTAACACAACGGGTCATTGATTTGGTATTAAGAAAAAAAAATAAACAGTTAAGTAAATATATTTCCTCCTCCTTCCCCAGGCTCAATTTAAGCCAGACACCTCTCCTCTGCCATTCCCGCTCTCCCTTATTTTCATCATGAATTACTCCCAGTCCATCCCAGTGCCTCCGGGGGAGGTCCAGGCAGCTCAGGACATTGAGGACATTTGTCTCATGGTTTCTTTCTGCCCCTTTTTTAGCTTGCTGGTTTATTTCTACTGATCTCTACTCCTTTATGTTTTCCTGCCTCTCTTTCTTAGTGTTCTCACCCTGGTGTGGGTTGCCTGCAATTGCAGTCCCTCAGGAGTGTACCTGTCCTAGTGCTTCATCTGCAATATTGGAAACAGCGCAAATATCAGCAGGTTTCTCCAGGTACCCTGTCAGCTTCTTGCTGTCAGAGACTGCATCCAAATTACCACAATTAGCCTTTCCTGATGGACTTCTCCCATGAAGCTTTCTATCATCTTTCTATACTTCGCACATCACAATACCGTCAGCCAAAATGTATTTCCGAAGTGCCAAAGTTCCATAACATAGTAGTGTGTTGGCTGAGAAGCTACATCATTGTGCTCAGTACCATTGAGAAGCACTTTACATCACTGCCACTGCAGACTCTCTCTTAACATCCTTATCTGCCTCAGGCCCTCAGGCACAGATGGACTTGGTGATCTTTGTAGGTCCCTTCCAACTGAACCGTACTATATTATTCTATTCTACTCTACTCTATTCTATTCTATTCTATTCTATTCTAAAAGAAACAAATGACCAAGAGTGGCAAAACTGGGCGCATGTCCCTGCACATCCTGGGAATGTCCCCACCTGCCACGGGTGGCCATGAGAGCTACTACAGGGACTGCAATGTTGAGGACAGCAACTACAGAGCTTTGATCTGCACACTCTCTCTCCAGAGTAACAGTCAGCAGTGCCACAACAATTATTTAGTACAAGGAAAAAAATGACAGGTGAAGACAGATGTCAGTTTACAATTCTTTTTTATTCGGCAGCTTCCCTTCCCTGCAGCACCCAACAATCATGAAGTTGGATTCAACTCTGATATGAACTGGCCAATCTTGTAGTGGAATCAGAGAGTATTTAACAATGTAAACATCATATAGACAAGGTCAGCAAACAAGCAAAGAGTTTAAATGCTCCAGAACACAAAAGTTTAGATTTTCATGCTTATCCACCAAAACAGTATGGCATTAGGTATGAGTTATAACAGGAGAATCAAAGCAGAAATGCATATAACTCTGTATGCACAAGAATTACTTCAAAATCTTTCAGTGCCAAAATAAACAGTAAAAGAGATTTGTTAACATGGATGCTGTATCAGTGGTCTTTTAAATGCTTGCTGTTGTAAAACTGGCATATGTAATCAACAAATGACCCGATACACAACTATATATTACTGTGCTTTTCCCTCATACAGAAATGTTCTTACAAACAGCTGTTAAATATTCATGCTGTCAGAGAAGATTTGAGTGTAAAGACTGATTTTGGTTAGTTCTTTGTTCACATCTGTAGCTTATAATATGGATTAGGAGCACAGATGACTAGGCTGATAGATTTGACTCAGTCTTGTGTTACCTAAAGCAGTCCCCAGTACAAAAGATAATATTAAATATTATTATAATATTTGTAATCAATGGTGTCTTTGGCAACAGGGAATGTACTAAATGCATTTTGACATTTTTGTAACCAATATGACTGTTTAAAGAGATGAGACTAACAGAACCTTGAACTGCCTGAGATTAAGTAGGCTGGAAAAATATTCTGAAAAGCTATGTAATTTTTTTTAAGTATTTTAGTCTACTCAGAAATTTAGTTTGACCAAAGTTAGGAAGAAGATTTTTTTTCTATTTTATCAGCCTGAACTATATTTCTTTAGTTCAGTTTTGATTTCTAGCTTCAAATAAATCCAAAAACCTTCATAGACAGTAAAGATCAAGATGCTGGGCCTCTCTGTTGATTCTGAGCCCTGCAATGCCGCTGATCTATATTGAGTGCTGTAGATTTCTCTGGCTTTTCAATATAACTGAGGGAGTAAATAGCTGCTGCAGTGGTGTTTCAAGTTTTAAAAACTAATGTGCAAGAATCCTGCACTAATTTCAGCAACTCTGAGTAAACAGTACTTTTCACATAAACATCTTTATCTGCAGAAATTAAGATTTGGCTTCATTACAATTAATCGTTGATTTTTGTCAAATCAGCAAAAGGATTTTGAACCCAAAAAGGGGGGGGGGGGGGAGGAGTAGGATGAAAACGTACATAATTATACAACCTTATTTCTCAATTCTTGCATCTTGCAAGGTGTATATAAGTACATTACATGCACCAGTCCGTTTCTATGGGTATCACAGCTATCATTAGTTCTGAAACACTTTTCGCTAGAACAGGTTTTCATGGGAAAATGTCAGTTCCATATAAAACAAATTTTTCTGCTGGTCTATCAGTTTCAAACACAACTGTAATTAAGAAAATAAAACTGTTTTAATATGGGCACATCTGAATGTTTTAACATTGCCATAACAGAATGTTTGAAACTTTCATTTAAAAATGATATTTTTTTTTTTGCACCACTGTTGTATTTTTAATATGCTAAAATAAAGTTTAATTAAATCAAAATATAAATTTCACACAAAATCTTTCTAATAACTGGAAGCAGTTTATTACAATTTCATTTTGCAGGACAATTCAAGCAGTTTGAAATTTTTTTCAGAATTCAAACCTACATTTTGAAATACTGATGGATTTCCCATGGAGAAACTCTAGCTCTCCCACCCTTCTAGATGTCCTCTAGAAATCACTGAATTAGTCTTGAACACCATCACCTCAGAGACTTAAAAAAAAAAGGGGGGGGGGGGAATTTTCTCAGAAAGTAACTTCTTTTGCTCTACTGCTGGAATATGGAATACTTTCCTGTGTGCTCTTCTCCTGCATGGAAAGGAGAGAGCATAGTATGGAACGTTAATGCTATGCCCAGGGCATGACAACTTAAACCTCCCTGTTAGGTTCAGCTATTGTAAAGAAGGCTATGGTATCAATCAATAACATACGGAGTTGACAAAAGCAGCAGGTATAATAAAGATCATGTGCCTTTGGGATGGTAAATCTGTTACAACCGCTTGTTGTTTTCTCTTTCCAGAGGCTGTAACACTGTAACACAGAACAGCAAGAGACATTTCAAGAGAAATCCAGTGTTTCTGCATTTCTCATTTTTGGTTATTTAATTGTATTCTGCAGTTTCTTCTGGCTTTTCTGCAGGAAAGTTTGATTCAGGAAAGTCTGATTCAGGAAGGCAAATAACCAAATCTCTCCTTCCAGACACACTGTACAGCAGAAATGTCTAGAGGAATATTTTTAGTGTTATTCCTGAGGTAACATATACAAAAACCTAAAAGGTGAAGCCAGCTGAAAACACATGAAGAAGTTGGAGACACTCAGCTAACAAAGTGAATCAGAAGGACCACAGAAGTTTTGCTATTACAAATCCCTCATTCATGATAAAGTCATGCTTCATATACATATACATGTGAATATATAACTATTTATATTTTATATATATATATTTTTGAGCAATCCAATAAGGAAAAAAAAAAAAAACTACGAATTCACTGAAATTTATACAAACTCCTAACTATTTTAACCTCTTTGTTTTTATTCAAAAATATGAGCATTTTAGCTAATATATATAAGCCCCAATAAAACTTGTATGTTTGGACTTTTCTCCAGCTTGATATCCCTGGTACTGTACTAAAGACATAGCTGTCCAAGCGAACTGTGAAGCCTTACACCTGGAGATTTCAGTGCATGTGAACAGGTAGTCCCTGACTATGTACTAATCTGTTCCATCATCTTTCTCTTTTCAAGTGTGCACTCATGTATTCCTGCCATTTGAAAGCAGACATTGCATATACATCAGGGTCATTGGAATAAGTGCTAAGAAGAAACTCAAAGCCTCCAGGTGAAATCCCAATTTCAACATCCAGCAGCACTGGAACCAGAACTAAGTCCTTGGTGATTTCTTGATTTGTGTGAGGGAAAGAGAGACACAGGCAGGGACAGCAACAGCCAAAAGGAAATCACAGTTCCTCAGTCTTTATATATGGCTCCTAATTGTGCAGCAGTGATGTACTCCCTTTGTCTTTGTGGTTTTGCTTGGTTTGTTTAATCAGGTGACAAATAAGATATAGTTGTATAGTATCATGTGCTCATGTAAAAAAAAAAAAGAATCGGTATAAGTGTAATAAATTAGAGCTCTGGTTCTCATTCTTGTAATAAAAGTCCATTTAATTTATCTTAATTCATTCTAGACATTAAAACTGCTGTAGAAGGACAGACAAATAAAGACATTCCAGATACTGTTTCTATTTGCTATTACCAGAAAACTATCTTAAAAGACATCTGTTGACTTTTTAACCAACTTGTGATCTGCAAGGAAATTTTCAACAACAAATAAATGAGTTTGTTTATATTATATGTTCCTCAGAAATCCTGACCACTTGGATTTCATATGCTTAAAAGAAAATATTTTGTAAAGAAGATTAGATTCACACGGTGAAGCCACATCCCCCAGGGCCATGGCCCATTTTTCTTTGTAAAACCCAAATGGCTTTACAGAGCCAGGAATTTGCAAGTGTCTAAGCACTGCTATAAACAAGGAAGCCATCTAGCTCACACAGGACACCATTTATCACTGTGTGGCCACCAGGAGACCCAGAGCACACAAATCCCAAGGGCCTAGGCAGTAGTAGCTGCAGATGGATAGCCCTCTGCCACTGCCTGTCCTTCTCCATAGCATACCAGGGTGTCTGCATTTCTCTCTTCATTTAGACAGACAATCAATAGATGTCTAGCTGTAGGTCTCACCTTCAGAGCCTTCTCCTGAAACATCTTCCCCATTCATCCAACCTGAATTCATCTTTCTTGAGCATCAATAGCACTCTTACTCAGCACCACAACTAAAGTCATACCTCTGTCTTGATGTTTATATTTCTCTTTCCATATAGGAATGGTCATACACAAAACAGCCAGAAATTGTCAATTTCTCTCTCACAGCTGCAAAATTTACCTTGTCCTTTTCATAACTTCTCACTCTGCACCAGAATTAAAAACAACAACTTTCCAATTAAGGTATTGGAGCAGAAGGTTCTTTCTCAAATGCAGCCTGGTGAGCATATGAAGGAGACATGATATGATGTCTGCAGTAGCAAGAAAGTCATCCAGGAAGACCCTGATGGTCTTGTATTTCTAACAAGAAACTAGAAAAAAATATATGAAATGCAGACTGGCAAGGAGAAGAAAGGAAAACAGAGATGGATTAGAAATAGTGTCCTTCTGGAATGGTTTGTTGTGTTACCTATCTCACACCACCCAGAGAAAAACTTGTGTGTACATTCCTTGGAGCTCTGAGGAGACCAAACGTTAGCAAAAGTATCCAGTCCTTCCCTGCTTTCATGCCATTCTGTTTGAAATGCTGCTACTAGTTTTGTATCCTGGGAGCAGCAGTGAATTTGCAGAGCTGTTGCTTTGGGCATAACAACAAAGCATTAACTAGAACTTTGGACAGGTTCCAGCTTGGGCTGTTATACTCCACTGGCCTCAAAACACCCCTTGTCATTTCAATTGTGTATATTATCTACCCTTTAAATAACCCTAATATAGTGTTACTTGCAAAGAATGACAGCTACATTCCAGTTTTGTGGTAGGTAAACTGTAGAGATACACTGAGAGGTACAGTGGGACTCTTACTCTTTGGGATAAAAGGTGTTATATAAATACAGCTGGGTTAATAGTCATTGCTCATATTTTCCCATAAAGCTTTCTATTGCTGTACCTGAAGGCTTCCTGTCCTATTATCCACATAACATGTTACCTCTTACACATTCATAGGTCACTTTCGTTTTTAAAAGTAATGTAACTGGACAGCACTTTTATTCAGTGGTTATGGGGTTGAAGTAGAGGCAGGGAAAAGCAATGTTTATTTTGACTTTGTTACATGGAGGGGAAGGCATTTTTATTTTAAAAAAAAATGCATTGCCGTTTTAGGTAAACCTTATATATTTAAATAAAACAAGAAGTTTTTCAGGAGGAAAGAACTGGTGGTGGGAAAAGAGAAAATCTGCAGGAGAGAAGGAATAGTCTAGCAAATCAGCAGGGAAAAGCTCAGATCTGGAGTTGGAGCATAAGTAAGAAGTTTACTCATTTATTCTCAGTGTCTTCCAGCAGACCAGTTCAGAACTGGGAGGAACGGCTGAAATTTTTGTGTTACTGAAAAAATGTCAAGAATTCTGGGATGTGACAGTACTAGAGCATTAGCTGTCAACTTTTTAAAATGATAAGTTTTCACATTTTTGCAGGCCATCCTTTCTCATATACGCAATTAAAAAGTCAAAACTCCGGATCCTTTTAACCTGTAGTTGTTGAGTCCTTCCAGTTCTGCAATCCACTGAAGTGTGAGCAAGCATTTTATATCACCCACTGCACAAGAAGTCTGAAATCTGTCCCTATGACCTATGAATATATCCCTATGTTTCAGTTAAGGAGGAATAAGAGAATGCTTTCATGTACCATAAGTATTGCACATAATCCTTGTCCAAGAGAGAGCACCTTACTAGAGACCTTGAATACAGCTAAAATGTGCTTGAATTCCTGTGCAAGAGGCACATGTATCCTCTAGCCTGAAGCTATTAACAACTAGACCCTGTTAGTCACTAAGTTATATGACATATTTTGGCCTCCCACTCAGTAAGGCAAGTCTCCAGAAGGAAGATCTTACTGATTCTCATTTCTAAGATTGATTAAATGTGTTTTTATGTGTTGTGTATTTGAAGAATTGTGTTACATATAGATATGTAATTGTACATATATATCCATATCCACACATATATACATTAGCAGTTACACTACTCTATCGTTGAGATCTCTTCTTCAAGAAAGAAGCACAAGTCCATCCCAGTTTTTGAAGCCATGGACATATTGTTAACTCATCCGGTTTTCTCGTGCCGTGTCCAAGGGACTTTAAGATCCTGCAATCATAGTGCCAAGGTCTGTCCTGTAATCTAGTACTTTCTTCTGTAAGGAAGCTTGCTACAGCTTGGAGTCTTACTCTACTAGGACTGTAACCCAGAAAGACAAGCCCTCCAGGCTCACTCTACAATACCCAAGACTGTATTTCATTCCAATTTTGTTTTTTTGAGGTAGTTTTGGGCAATAACAGTGTTTATTCCTGGCTCAGCTGTAGTATGTCCTGGACTCACTGAGGAGATTCCATTCACAGTAGAAGAGCCACTGCAGGAATGTCTCAATTATCTTAATAAAGTTCACTGTAGTTACTAAACAAATAATATTCTGGTAGTTTATTAAGTCCTGGACCCAGAGCAAATGTCACTTCAAACAACAACTTTACAAGCCTTGAATGTAACTGATGTTACAGAAGTACAAATTTCCTTACACTTCCCTCTTTCCTGGTAAGGAAAGGTCATCCTTCAGAGATGTGAGCACTTCTTTCTTGCTCAGAGTGCCAGAAGTACAGCAACTGGAAATGGAAATCAGCAATTGCTCTTAAGAAAGGGACATACATCCTTCAGCACAGACTGAGCAAACCAATATATTTCCAAGCCAACCACTGGTCATTTTTGGTCATGGCAAGTTTCAAGCCAATTCGTCAGTTTCATACAGTCATAACAATTCCCTGAACTAGTGTGTCCTCGAGAGCAATTATGTTTAAGCTATTTTTAAATTACAAAGGAAAAAGAAACATTGCTAGCTTCTTATTCTCATTAGGATGTCTGCAAAGCTGATTGCACTCTAGCCTCCAGCAGCCAGAAAATGCTGTGTCATTTGACTTTCCTTAATGTTTGCCCAGGTTAGAAAGGAAATGACTGAAGTATTTTCACAACTAAAAGAGAAGAAAATATACCAGGATAATTAATGTCAAGTAACAAGACTGGCAAAGAAGAAAATCTAAGTGATGTGGCCTTTCCCTCCTCTCTACCTTACAGGCACATGTTGTACCCTAGCTCTCCTTGTGCTCTGCCTTACACTTCAGCATACCATAGCTTTAGACAATAATTTGTGCCACCCAACCACGGTACAGTTTGTGGCTATGTTTGCTGCCCTCATTCCCCACTAAGCAGACTTGTTCCAACACCTTACACTTCCCCCTCACTGCCACTTGTGTGGCTCTCTTTTTGACCATCGGCTTGTTGATGAGACTATCTCTAATACTTCATTTGTCATTTACAAAAGAACATGTGTACATGGGGTTGATCTACCTGAAAACCCTTTACAACTACAATGGCACCCACCAGCTATATTCAGATCACTCAAATTAGAGTTTCAAGTGAATTTTAAGCACCTAATCTGAGATAGGAATTCAAACTCTTAAAATTGATAAATACGGAGGTTTTGATTGCTTCCATGTGAACACTCTTCCTGGTTCCATACACTTACCAGTATGTAAACTTAAATGTTTATGTATTTTGAGAGAATTTGTAAAAGAACTTGCTGGAATGTGCAGGAAGTTGATCATCTCCAGGTATTATCATTGTCTGTATTCTTTATCAATGGAAAATGACATGCTCAGAGACATTAGATATTAAAAATTACCTTCTAGTTAAAATAACACAAGATTTTATTAAGAATACTAACATACTTCCATTTCCTTTAAATCTAGCAGTGGCCCTTTAAGAGACATTGATCAGACATTGACTATATCCTTTGATTTTAGTGCTAAGATTTTCTCCTCACTGAAAATGTTGCATACTTCCTTCTGATTATTAGAGCACTTGCAAAGTGCTTCCTACTAGATCATCTGAAATGAAACTCTGCCTAAGGCAATTTTTAAAATGTCAGCAGTTTCAAGTAGTTTGGCAGATCTCTAATTCTTTCCCTAACTGTCATTACTTCATCTCCCAGTCTCTCCAAAATGTGGAAATTAAGCTGGAGTTCTTACACCCCACACAAGAGCATGTGTAATTACCAACTGTGACTCCAGGATCAGATGACTGGATGTGCCTGCTGTTGTTATGTTTTGTGAAAAAAAAAAAAAAAAAAAA
>VXAA01002518.1:0-21232 GCA_013399115.1 Anseranas semipalmata | reverse complement strand
AAAAGAAAAGAAAAGAAAAGAAAAGAAAAGAAAAGAAAAGAAAAGAAAAGAAAAGAAAAGAAAAGAAAACTCAGCTGACCAAAAATGACTAAAAATACAAAATTTTAGAAATATGTGTTAACCTCAAGTTACACTGTGTTTAATTCACTCATAGGTAATGCCTATAGAGTGCCAGCCTTTGGTGCAGAGAAGCTATGAGAAGGCTGCTGGGGAGCCTTGAAATGCCTGATACAATGATGGGAACAATATCCTAGAATTAACAATGCAGAGCCACCATGGAGCTGATGTCAGCACCATCTGCCACCTTTAGGAATAAACACATTTCTGTGCCAACGGGGATAAAGCCAGTCTATTATATATGTATAACATGGAAGGTACAACTGCTTTTGATTATTTTTTGCATAATCTCTACAACAGTACAATTAGCGTGAAATAAATTATATTTACATATGGCTACAATTACTGACTCAGACCTTCCCATGGAACCTATAGTCTTGGGAGCAGAACAATAGTTTTCAGACAACTTTCTCTGCCCACTAGCAGTGAGGGAGCTTACAGAGCAATATGATTCCTCAGAAACTTTGCTAGAGTCAGCATTTATATAAATTACAAAACATTGTGGGAAGTCACTTGTGTGGTAAAAAGAACTCAATAAAACTTAGTCAAACAGAACGCAAAGCCATAAGGTTGCATGATATGCTAGTTAGCATGCTGGCTTTATAAAAAATATTTGTGTAAGTATAGCACAGTAATGTAAACACAACATGAACTGGTTACAATTTACGATTAAACCAGGCTAATTAACTTTCTCTTATTTAGACAATCAGTTCAAGTTCATTTCTATGCAATTTATCTAGGGGAAAAAACTTGTTGTGGCTCTTGGGTTTTAATCTACCAGGGTTCAGAGACCTCCCTGCACCTAACACTAGATGAAAACTAGAAGAAAAAAAAATACAAAATATGTGATCTTTGTCCCAAAGAGGTTACAGACAACAACCTGTGTCATAGCGCTTTGGATGGATTCAAAGAAGAAGACCTGAATACACAGCCATTCCCTGTTTTGACCACAGCCTGGAGAGTCTTAACTTCCTTGGACCCTTGCTACTCTTTTTGCTAGAATCTGTCCCATTGATTGTGAAAAAGGGATCCCTTGTACCCTCCCCTCTTTTCCTTCCTCGTTGTCCAGACAAGCCCAGCAGGTTCAGTATTGTCTTGTACCTTCCCTTGTCAGTGGCAACACTGAGACATCCTGGTTTAGATTCCTCCTTTTGGTAGCTTCTCAGGAACCTTTCAGTTTTAGTTGGAAATGTAAGGGTGTGTGTAAGGAAATATCCTCATTTTTCTTTTTCTTTTTTCCTTCAGGTTACATTACCATATTCTATAATCATCTTCCACTGAGCTACAAAGATTTGCAATTGCTAATTCCTGAAGAAAAGGAGCTGCACGCAAATTCAGGTACTCATTAGTATAGCTACTTTAGGATCTCTGCATATTAACTGAGAAAAGAGGATTAATTAGCACTTGGATGAGTAGGACTCAGGTCACCTAATTTTAGATAACCACAGTATAAATGCTTATTATCTATCTGAGCTAGTCACTCAAGATTCTTTTCATTGTCAGTGGAAGAAAATAAGCAACTGCATCAGGATCACCTACGCTTTCGACATACCTGTAACAGATATCCAAAGTGTGGTAAAGGGTTCCTACACACCTCTTCATATCTGTCCTTGATTACAGAAGGAGTTTAACAAAGCTACAGTCCTTTCTTGATGTGAAGAGGTACATCTGAACAGAATCACTGTTTGGACAAAGTGGAATATATCACCTATTGCTGTATAAAAATAGGCAAATACCTCCCAAAGGAGCCCTGTGACAAACTACTTCAAATTATGGACTTTTTAAAGGAATTTATTAAAATTTAAGGAATTTATTAATTTTATTCCAAAAGTTGGATTCTGCCACTCTCTTCCACAGAAAATTAGTACCTTAATAATATCCACCTTCCATTGGCTAGTTCCTAGAGAAAAACATTATCTATTGTGAGAAAAGACAGCTGGATATTGTCTTAAGTTACAATTACAGATGAATGGTGCTGGAATGTGGCTTTAGCTAAGGTGGAAGACCTGAGGCAAGTGCATAATATTCCATGGACTAGTCTCTTTATGAACAGAGGGAAAATATGAAAAATGCCAAAAAGCTTGGAGTTTGTAAATTGACTATATGGTACAATTTAATTGTGTATTTCATTTCAATACATTTTTTCTCTTTTCTTATGGCACTTGACCTTTTGAGTATGAAGTGCTTCATACCTTAGTTGCAGTGCTAGCCCCTAACCTTGCAAGGCATAAGATTAACAAAGCTGTTCTACAGAATGCATCTGTCTAGACCAACTGTTTCCTTAGTTTTGAACTTAATGCTTTCGCCGAACTTTTGGCTTATCTTTTGCTTTTCATAAGATGAGTTCTATGATGTAGTTTGAAGAATTAAATTCTGGTCCTCCTGCAACCAAGAACAAAATTCTGCCTAATTTCAGTGGTGCCAAAATTTCACCTAATTTGCCATGTATATTCCAATTTTTAAAATCTTTTCTCTGCCATTATGATACTATACTTATTTACCAACATCTTCCACATGAACAATTTAGGAAATGGTTTGTAAGCTGTCTTATTGCTTTGTATTATTTTAACAGTAGTGACAAATAATGATCAAGGCCTGATTCTATCAAAACTTTGACTCAAGTCACTAAGTCTATGGCAAATTTTACTTAATGATGAGATTCATGTATTAAAAATGAAAGAAAGAAAGAAAGAAAGAAAGAAAGAAAGAAAGAAAGAAAGAAAGAAAGAAAGAAAGAAAGAAAGAAAGAAAGAAAGGAAGGAAGGAAGGAAGGAAGGAAGGAAGGAAGGAAGAAAGGGAAAGGAAGAAAGAGAAAGAAAAGAAAGAGAAACTGAGCAGAAAATGAGATGTTTTCTTTATAGAAAATATTCAGAAAAGTTACAAAACTGAAACATGGGTTCCAAAATATTTCCGAAATGCAGCCACAATGTCTCACAGGAGTACTAAATAGGACATTTCATGCTCCCACCCTCCTGTCTAGACAGAGTGTCTTTCCTAAACTACATCTCCCATCGTTCACCACAATCTATAGCACTTAATCAGTTCAGTTGTAGGCAACGGTGTGTGACTAGTTATAAAGTTTGCAGGTCTAGTACTGGGCACAGAAATGCAAAGAGGTTCCTAGGACGGCCAAAACCCAAGCGTGATGAAGCACCACAGTAGCACTTCAAGACGATCAAAATATTATTTTTTTTCCCTCCAGTCAAATTTTTGAGGTTTGGAATGGTTTGGAATGGTTTGTGTGAAAATCAAAAATGTTTTTTTACTAAAATCTTCACTTTCCAATGAGAAAGGTTTATTGAGAGCTCTACAGATTATACACTTCACAGACTTACTGTATGAAGCAACATTAAATAAAGTTCTCTCAAAGTGGCAAGTGGACAAATAACCACGGTACAAAAAGAAAAGCTGTTTTGAGCAAGGATACAGAATAAACCCATTCTCCTTTGGTATTCACAGAGGCACTGGTGACTTAGACTTAATAAGACATCAGTGAAAAGAACTACAACAATACATGGTTTGTCTGCCCTGAAAGGCCAAAAGGCTGAGTCAGGCATGATTGCATTTAAACATCTGTTTTCAAGGAGTACAGATGAATTCAAATGTTATTGACAAAACATGCTTTCAGTAAAAGATACTGTAAAAGATATTGTAATTTATATATTTTCTCTGTGTTTTTCACCTGGCAGTAATTTGGCTACATTTCTTTTCCAGAGAAAAACAAATCATCAAAGTACAGCCAAGTCATTTAAAAATTAGAATATATATGGATCAGTACTAAATAATAATAATAATAAACTATTAATTACTTGAAAAATGTACTTAATTATCCATTTAGATATTTGATGCATATAAAAGTATTTTCATCTGTTGTTCTGTTGGGATTTTTTAAACAATGATGTTAAAAATACGTTTTCTTCTATTACTTCTTTGCAGATCTAAAAACATTCAGCACTGGTGTATAACTCTTCAGTTTCTAAGCCTACAAGTTCTATCTGGCTGCAATTCTGACTTTAGATCTAACTTGTGCTGCAGTCCAGTAATATCATTCTAGATAAGTTTCATTTCTCTGTATAAGTCTACTCAGAGTGGATTTTTTTAAAACAATNTTTTACTAAAATCTTCACTTTCCAATGAGAAAGGTTTATTGAGAGCTCTACAGATTATACACTTCACAGACTTACTGTATGAAGCAACATTAAATAAAGTTCTCTCAAAGTGGCAAGTGGACAAATAACCACGGTACAAAAAGAAAAGCTGTTTTGAGCAAGGATACAGAATAAACCCATTCTCCTTTGGTATTCACAGAGGCACTGGTGACTTAGACTTAATAAGACATCAGTGAAAAGAACTACAACAATACATGGTTTGTCTGCCCTGAAAGGCCAAAAGGCTGAGTCAGGCATGATTGCATTTAAACATCTGTTTTCAAGGAGTACAGATGAATTCAAATGTTATTGACAAAACATGCTTTCAGTAAAAGATACTGTAAAAGATATTGTAATTTATATATTTTCTCTGTGTTTTTCACCTGGCAGTAATTTGGCTACATTTCTTTTCCAGAGAAAAACAAATCATCAAAGTACAGCCAAGTCATTTAAAAATTAGAATATATATGGATCAGTACTAAATAATAATAATAATAAACTATTAATTACTTGAAAAATGTACTTAATTATCCATTTAGATATTTGATGCATATAAAAGTATTTTCATCTGTTGTTCTGTTGGGATTTTTTAAACAATGATGTTAAAAATACGTTTTCTTCTATTACTTCTTTGCAGATCTAAAAACATTCAGCACTGGTGTATAACTCTTCAGTTTCTAAGCCTACAAGTTCTATCTGGCTGCAATTCTGACTTTAGATCTAACTTGTGCTGCAGTCCAGTAATATCATTCTAGATAAGTTTCATTTCTCTGTATAAGTCTACTCAGAGTGGATTTTTTTAAAACAATAACCATGGTGAATTTTTAAGCTTTAAATGTCTTAAGGAAATACTAACTTTACAATCTTTAAGACAGAGAAAAAAATAATTATAGCTGAAAAACGAGACATATTACTGGCTCAGTACGTAAATAACAGGTTTCAAATGTAGTTGCCAGCAGGTATTTGGAAAACACACATTACACAAACATTGTTCAGGCGATGTCCTGGAAGGATCAATCCTCCTATGCTATATGGCTTTCCTACTAATGAAATTAAAAACATAAGACCTTACTGCCAGAGACTGCAATTAATAGAAAGATGAAACGTATAATTCATAATTATGTAGAGTTATGTTTCCCACTTCAAGTGAAATAAAAAAGAATATGTTTCTCAAATATCACCAAATTTGAAGTTGGAAATCTATGATGGGGTACTCTAAGCTTGGAAGAAACACCTCTAGGAAAGACTTGGTAGTCACAGTAGATAACCAACCTGCCAAACCTGAGCTCCAGGAATGACCTGATAGCTGGAGAAATGAAAGCAGTCCTTGGCTGCACAGCTGGCACGGTGCTGCTGGGTGCTGGGTTCAAGCCAAAGGCTGCTCAGCTGGAGGATGTTCAGAGAAGAGATCTATGACTGATTACAGCAGAGAGTCACGGGCTTCTTTCCCCTGTGACCTTGTTCCCAGAACTGCCATTCCTCTTTCATTTCTGCTTCTGAGTTTGTAATCCCAGTGGGGACAACAAACCGTCATTCAGAAACCACTGCATTACAGGGCTGAAAAACATGTCTGAGAGTGAAAGACACAATAAATTAACCCAAACTAGGCAAGTCAAAGGCACATAGCTGCTCGTTCAAAGGCCATAATTATTTACACAGGGAACAGAAGCTTGGTAATAGATGATTTCTATCATCTATCTCGTCTATAAGGAGAAAAAATAATAGGTATTATTTTTGTTAGAGGTGGGGAACAGTGTCTGTTCTTTCACCTCTCAGATTTATTTTCTATCTCTTTAGTGCACTAGTACCAAGTTGCAGAATCAGAGGCAGTGGGCTAGGCAAATGCAGGGTTTTCTTTCACCAAATCCTACATTTCTACAACTAGGTTTTCCACTCGCCAAAACTTATAGAAGATCAGTTTAAAATGGATACCAGGAATACTTCTTTACCCAGAAAGCAGTGATATTCTGCAATCTGTTGCTGCAGGAGTTTGGGTAGATAGAGCATTGACAAGTTCAATGTTGATCTAACCGAATGACAGTAGGTCCCCGAAAAGACAAGGAGAAATGTGCCCTCTTCCAGCCCTCACCCAATGACACTGGATAAATTTATTGTGGTGTTAGCAATTCATCACAGGCTTCTAGAAGTGTTGGAGCCGGTACAAAAAGGGAAGCAGGACCACAAAGTGCAAAACTCAAATCAGGGCACCAAGCAATGTAAATGATCTGCATATTAAACTTAAATGGAAACATTCCTATTAACTTCACTGTTAGAATTTGAGAAATCTATTCTTATGACTCTTTTTTACCTTTTTTCAGAACTCTGTCCCACATAGTCTCTTCTGAGCAAGTTTCTCTTTGACCTCATGTTGTTTATCATACCCAATCAAGTGATGATCACACTAAAAATTAGTTTTCTAAGTCACTTTCCTTGAAAAAAAAAAAAAAAAGTTTATCTCATAGGCAGTCAGTGATTTTTTTCCTGAGAAAATTGCTTTGTTAGTGAACCATAAAACAATCTTCCATATGATTTACCTCCTAGAAGGTACCTCCTCTTTTATTTGGAGCCAAAAACTGTTTGTCCAAATTTTTCTTAGATAAACCAAATCAAGCAGAAACTACCTGCATATTGTCCTATAGATCCTAATCACAGATTTCTTCTTTCATCTACTCCAGTAGGTTTTCCAACAGCTCATAAAAACAGCCTATTCAAAAAAATGCTCAGAAAGTGAGAGATGATTACTAGAAAAAATACTTTGTAAGTAGGAGTTCCACGTTTTTCCTACATCCTCTTGGCAAAATATTTGTGGCTAGAAAAGCAGATTGTATTTTTTCGCTGAAATGATAATACTTCCTCCAAAATTATCTTCCTTTGACATTTAACCTGCATAAACTGGATACAAATGCTATCTATACTTTCATTCTTGTGCGTTAGTGCATGACTTTATACTGCTTAAATAACACCATAATGAACAAAACAATTGCTCCTGAAGAGAGAGTTAAAATTTATATGTTAGAAAACCAAGTATATTTAAAAACAACAGACTTTAAGATGAATATTGATATGTTTACAGCTGAGGTTATGTGATGGCCTCTGGTAGCCAAGCATGTGGACCAGTGAATCAGGGATCCCATGACCTGTGCTGTCCCCAGTGCTTTGTTTTCTGACTGACAAAACTGGATGATACAGTTACTGAGAATTTAGAAACAGCTGTGCAGGGCAGTAGAGATTTCTCCTACATAGTCCCAGTTTGTTCAGTGGATTATACAGGTTCTTATGTCAGCTAGTGAAAGAGGCAACAATTCACAGTTTATCATACGGTATTCAAGACTGAATGCTAAAAATGCAGCTGTGCATTGTTCTGCTAAAAGAAGAAGAGCAAGATCCAGGGCTTTTGATATTGTTTCTTTGGAAACATATCAGTTGAGGTTTTAGAAATAAGGTTAAGTAAATTTTTTCAGGCACATATTTTTTAGGAAAAGGTCCAGATTCAGCAACTTAAAAAAAAAAAAAAAAAGTTTATTTGCCTTGCTTTCAGTTAAAGTACATTTTGTGTAACAATTTCAAAAAGGAGCATTTCAATTTTTCCATAGAAGATTACTCTTCAACACAAAAATTCTTTCAGTTTTGTTCTTAATTAAATCTTCAAACTGATTTCCAAAGAATTAATGAGTGTGGGAAAACTCTAATTTTGTTTCCTTTTTGCTGACCAAAAATTTAGGAAAAATATTGAGAAAGTAAGAAAAACCATTGTGAGGACATCATACTTTTAGCCTCAGTGGTTAAGAGTGATGAAAACTTCAAATTAATTGTTCCTACTCCAGTAGGTGATGCAAATTGCTGCAGATCTGGGGGAAGTGAGACATTTTTAACATATATGGTTATGTTGAGAAAAAAAAAAATTATTAAAGTGAACTCAATGTCCAAAAGACCATATTTATTTTAAAATTTTGTCCCAGAATTAAAATTGCTTTAAGTCCCTCCCTCTATTCAGTATAAGTAGAAAAGGATTTGAAACAAAGCAATGACTCTGAAGAAGTATTGCTTTACAGAGGAGTCTGAAGTATGGTTCTGTCTATTTCTTTTGCTTTACAACAAAAAGTTGATCTCTTTACAACAACAACAACAACAAAAAGATCTCTTTACAACAAGTTGATCCAAAAATGTTCCATGTAAGTAGGGTTGGCTCTGAAATTGGACGTCAGTTTCCGTAGCAGAACAGGTAGGCTTGACTGGAGTCATTGTAGGCCAAAAGCCATACGCTATCAGATTTGTCAAGCCTCATGGACTCTCCAAGACTCAGTCCCTCCACCACCTTCTCCTAACACCTCCAGAACACCTCTCCTGCTGCAGCAGACACCAGCTGGCAGGTCAGTCAGTGTTTCTGCAGTCAGACAAGCTGGCAGAGCTGATGCACAGGTTCCCAAAGCAGGGAATTGTTGCATTGCCCTGTAGCTAGAGGAGCATTGCACAGCATGGCCATGGGTTGAAAGAAGCCCTACCAAAATGGTCTAACATTAAAGTTATGGAAGCCATATAGCATGGAAGAGTTATGGAAGCCAGGCAGACCTACTGCTTTGGGTCCGCATCCAGATAAGATGTGCAGACGCCATCTGTGCCTCAAGATGTGCCTCATCTGTGTCCTCATCTGTGAGATGCAGCACAAAAATGAACCTTTGATACAACCACAGTGTTCAGGGCTCTAATGCATGGGAACATTTAGGAGCAGACCACATGGGTGTTATGCAATAACACTATCTCAGTTACTGTTATCAATCACAACATGGAAGAATCCATCCGATTTCATCTATTATTACATGGAATTTTGAAAGATTTGGGGTCATAACAGTTTTCAAGGAAGGGCTGGAACCATGCATTCAGTCTCAGATACTGAAAAAGCAGTCTGATCTGCAAAAGTATAGCTGCTATGCACATCCTATTTCTATGAAAATGTCAGGTACTTTTAGATATCCATTGTCAAAGTTAAACTTTATACAACTGGCCCAGAACTTAATGTTTAATTCCATTTTAAGCTCACAAATTAATAATCATAATTTTTCAAATTTCATCATCCAGACATCTATCTGGGGAAGCACACTGCTGTTTAGATCAAGTACTTGTGGTTTTAGCTAACTTTCCACTGAAATATGTAACAAAACAGAATGATGCTCCAACTCATTATAACATTGATTCGAGTGAAAGAAAATATTGCATATGCGTTTCTTTCACAGAAAGAGGCAAAATAATTTTTAAATCCATTCACCAAGTAAATTCAGGACTAGGTGGACAAGAGGCAATGTGAAAAACAGAAGAGAGAATTATCCCCTTCCTAAAAATCTAAACACTTTGCAGCCAGCATGTATGACACAGAACTTAAATTTCATGTTTGTTGTGTTCTCCTGCCATGACTCCAAGTCAACACAATAGCATCTTGTTCCTGGCAGTAATGACCCTGTGGAGGGACTCTCCAGCAGTCAAATCAACGTGTTTGGCATCTCCCTTTTTTCAGATCTCTTGGTAATTAAAAAAAAAAAAATCAATTAAAAAAATGTATTAGCTGTCAAATGCTAGATGAAATAATACCTGAGGAATGTTATAAGCTACACTTTAAGTTTCACAGCCAATTTCTGCCTGTCTTCCCTTTAAAATACCACGCTTTTAGCCTCTGTGGGTAAGAGTGATGAAAACTTCAAATTAATTTCAGTTTCCATAATAATTTAATTAAAAATATAAGTACATTTAACCTGGGGTGAAAAATAAATTACTTCCAAGAATTGCATAATTTCTAAGAAGCTCTAAGAGACCCAGAATACCAAAAACTGCCTTCTTGGTACGATGATATGAACCTCTTCAGTGAACTAAACACTGAGACAAAATTTCTTCACTTTAACTTTGTGAAACCTCAGTAGAGTTCTGGCAAAGTATGGCAGAGAATTAATCACACATGTAATTAACATTTACTGCTTAAGGAACTTTTTCTATTGGCATGGAGACAGTTTTATCTCCCTGGGACTAGGTTGATAGAAAGACTCCCGATTTCAGTGGCAATGTGATCAAAACTTTTCTGACCAACTCCCCTTTGTCTTTTGGTCCCCTCTGAAGCCTCTGTTCAACCTCATTTTATTACTGTAGAGTCAATGTGGGAAATACACAGAAGATAAGCAAATACACAAAAGCGGGGGAAAAACTGATTATTTTAAGAATGTTTGGGGGCAGGGGGTATTTGATATTTGAGAGGAAATTCTATTTTAATTGTCCAAGAGAAATCCTGTCCTCTCAGAAGACAAAGGCTTTGCCTTTGGCTTCAGGGGACAAGGATTTAATTTGCCTCTAACAACTTTCCCTCGTGTTTCTTATCTGGATCTCTTAAACACTGTGATGCTGTGATATGTCTCGGGATAAGTTATCAGATACCATTTACTTGAATCAAGAATCTTTTGCATGAGAAAGAAAACCCACAATTAAAATACAATGACTATTTAATGGAAAAAAGAAAGTCTAGGCCTATCGAACACAAATGGCACAACTGCCAAAGCCCAGCACTTGCATTTCACCATCACAGCACCAGTGTGCTTGTTAAAATAATGAACCCAAAATATCATCAATTCAGCATCATCACATCTAATTTATTGTCTGTCAACTATTTTCTGATATTTTTCCCTTTCACAGAGATAAGTTTGACAGTAGAGTCCCTTTCCCTCTGGTTTCCTTTCAGTCTCACTCTATTTGCAAGTACAGTTTACTGTAACATTCCACTTTCTGGATTTCAGATGAGTGGCTAAGATAATTTCAGGGTTTTCAGTGTAAAAGAGAGTCACAAAGAATTGCAACTGCAATGGTTATATCGTATGTAACACTAAGACACTTAAATACTTGGAGAAGAAAGAATCCAACAATGTGTTATCTCCTGCCAAGGTCCAAATTCCCTGCTGCCCTCCACATCCTTGTTCAACTCTGGCAGTGGAAAGTAACAGATCTGGGGGTAAGCACAGACAAAGATCCCAAGTATAGGCAAAAGAAAGCTTATCTGGGTCTCACTGTCCAAGTAGATATGCACTATTTTATTTAATAAACTAAAGAAAGGTTCTTCTTCAATATCAGACTTGCAACAGCACTGCTGCTCCCTGCTGGATGCGCTGACCAAGCTACAATGGCATGAGCCACCTCCTTCAGCGATGGCTATCCTCACAGCCATGAGATGTAAACACACTCTAAAGAACTCAGGTGAAACCAGCTTCCAACATTTATATATATATATTTTCCCCACACTGGGGGGGGGTGTAGGAGGTGGGGAGCATTTTTAAGCTGGAAGATAATACTGACCCAGAAACAAAGGGGTGTGGAAAGGCCATTGATAAATTCAGTGTGCAAACTGGAAGGCTTCAACTCATTACTGCAGTGAAGTTTGGAAACAGCCGATCATAATAAGTAGCCTTGGAAAAAAAGCTCACTGGTTTTAAGTTGGAGCTTGGTAATTTAATGAAAGGTATTACATGATGTGGTGAAGTATTGCAGTTACTGGAGCATGGACTTCATGACTCTGAAGGTCTCTGCCAGCACTGTAATCTGGTATAAATCTCAGATGATACATTCTTAGCTATTCTCATCATGATTTTCCTTTTGCCAAGATAACTTTCTGTCACACTGTAGTGCCATTTAAACAATATCAAGAGTTTGTCTTTCCATGCCAAGTTCACATTCACTGGGGACCTGGGTAATAACTAGTGTTCCAGAGCAAAGCTTCTCACTGGGACAGATTCCGTCTCTTTTGTTCTCTTGGAAAACTTCAGTCTTCCAGCACTTTCCACAGTTATGTTCACAGTTCTGTGGGTGAAAAAAAAAAAAAAATACCACAACCTTGGCTTCCACTTCTTCCCCACTGACTTTTATAACTAATTAGGATTTAATCCTAGTACCAAAAGTTGCCTTCTCCTATTTCATATATTTAGATCAACCCAGAGTAAGATATATCTGAGTTTATCCTCAGCAAAGCTCTTTCCTTCCCCTAAGGTGTGAAATCAGATTAAATGTTCTCCTGTTATAATGTTCCTTTATGATCATACATCAAAAATCTCAAGGGTTAAAAGTCTAGGGCTCTGAGGCCTTACAGTCCATCTCTGCAAATCCATACAAGAAGTATTTATGGATCCCCACCTTAGACACAGTCACGAGCACAACAGCTAAAGATTTTGCGATAGGTTGGCCTCTGATCCATAGATGGTACAAATCAGCCAGCTTAATTCCTAGGAATTATTGAACTAAAGGTTTCCACAAGACTGTGGACACACAGAGACCAGTCAAATGTCAGGATCCCTAAGCTTTCACAAGTCTTCTGCAATTCTCTATGTCATCTCAGATCTTTGCACAACCCATTTTGATGAAATATGATGTAGAAACCATTCATTAGAGCATCATCTGTCACCCCAGCCACTTCATAGTAAGTAGGCTTTTTTTCTACTTGAACTGGGACAGGGATATTTGTAGGTTGCAAACAGTTATAAAACTCTGAATAATAATGTCTTTCCCAAATTATCTGTCTGGTCCATTTTCTTGTAAAATATCTGAACTTAAATGTAAATTATGGTCTTCTGCTTTCCTTATCAGTTGAATTCTTGCCATCCAAATATTTATGATAGTTCACGTCTAAGATGAGAGAAGATGCAAATTCACCAAAACATCCTTGGCCTTTTACATTTCATAGGAAGCCCTCTGTTCTATGTTGGTCACTTTGCTGTCCTCTCTAACATCTGTGTTTTTTGGCTTTTGCATCTGTGAGAATTTTCCACGGTTGGGCTTCCCAACTTGCTCATGTCTTTCATGGATGTTGTCCCAAGAAAAGCTTCACCTTGACAGCAGTTCTCAGATTCACTGTCTATTTTCGGTAAAGCTTAGATTTGAAGCAATTCTTTCCCACCAAATACATATTTTCATGTTTATGTAGGTAAATGCAAACAAAGTTCTGATTTCATATAAATAATTAATATCTGTACCTATTATCTACATTTTTCTAATACTTTTTAGCTGATTTCACAGTCTCTTCTTTTCTTTCTCATTTTGTTTTTCTCTCCTTTTCCCCAGTTTGGATATGACACATTCAGATACTAGAAAGCAGCTGTTTTTTCACCTAGGATATTAATAGCTGTTTCACTGGAAAAAACAGTGAGAGCAGAGGGAGAATCTTCCCATCACCTAAGAAAAAGTGAAACCTGCCATTAACAGTAGTAGTACAATGTAGTTTCCACATGAAACTGCTATGAAAATGCAAGAGACATTTGTCATCCAGCAGATTAGAGCCAGGCACCTTAAAGCTTCCTTTATGGCCTTACAGGTAACTTTTCTCTAGACATATAAATCTCAAACAAATTATGCATATCTCTCGAGACTGGATCTCTAGAACTTTTCATTTGTAAGGCTGAATAAGACCGTGCTTTTATAGCACCCTCTGAACTTTAAGTGCATTTTATTTGATGGCATTATATATAAAACCAACTGGATTTAAGCCATATAATTTTATTCATTATTAGGGACACATACTAAGAAGTTTTTATATATCGTAAGCAGACTTGAAATGTCCATTGATTGGAGTCAGTCAACCATAAACACTATGTAAAAACATTTTAAACCCAGCAGGTATTAAAAATCTTGCTAAATTGATTTTACTTAATCTTGGATTATGTTGGTTCTATAGAAAATGCAAATTAAGCTGGCATTTCCTCATTTGAATTACAAGCTTTCAGAAAAACCTTGGTTACTAGAACCCCTGGCTTAGCTATAAAGTACATAAGTATTGCTTTATGCATGTGCAAATGTGCAAGATGTTCCAGCTGTGAGACTCTGAGCTGAGATCCAGAGGGGGTGGGGGAGAAAAATATTATTAGAATAAATTTAATACCTAGAAGAAGTCAGTGCTATGCAAAGGGTTCAAGCTGAGTATATACTAATTAATATTTTTTAATATCTTAGCAAGCAGGAAAATAAATTCGGTGGGTACATTAAGGCAGAAAGCATTAAATCTCATGGACTCTTGAACTGAAACTGCTTTTAAGCTGGGGACCTCTATGCTACATGGAGAGTCTTTCAGAGTGTACTTGTACCCAACACAGTATGAAGTACACATGAAAACCCAGCTCACATCAAAGCTCTTTGACTTTCATCTTTGGCTTGCATATGTAATTGTAAGGGCCTAATGAAGCAGTCCTCCAGGTATGAGCCCGAATGCTCTAATTGATGGAGAGGCAGATGCTGCTGAAGGGTTCCAGAAAAATCTCCTGCCAGCTTAAACATACCTAGTGGGCAGGAAGTCCTACCTCTGGCAGTTTCAAATGTCATAACTTTCCTGCCCTAACATATGAACTACAGCATTTTCTTTAAGAGTGTTATTTCAGTTGTCATTTACAAGCTAGGACTGGATCCAGTGTTATAATTTCCTGAGTTACTGTCTCAAATCTTTTGCTAAAAACCTAGTCAACCTAAGGCATTCATAACAATAATACATGTATTCTGGCATGGTAGTTAAGGAGCTACAGTCTCAGGCCAGGACTATTCTGTGCTAACGAGACAAAACACAAAAGAGATCCCAGTCTGTACAGCAACAAAATTTTCATCTCCACATCATTAAGTTCTGCAAAGGAAAACAATCCCCCAGTAGCATTTCCAAACTCATGATTTCTTGGCAATTTTTGCATTTATTTTTATAGGGAGACCTGTGACCTCCCCCCAGAAAAAGGGGTGCTAGTGTGGCATTGCAGCTTAGAAAAGGAAAATAGCCACCAGCATAACAGCAATGTCCAGACGTAAGAAATATATGGGTCTCTGGACAGCATGGTAGAGAGAGAGGAATTGCCAAGTGAGGAGGAAAAAAGCTACATAGCCAAGGGGGACAATGAACACAGGGAGAATCAGCTAATGCAGAAATGTGTGTCAGGAGGCAAAAGGGCAGAAAAAAAATGGGTGAAGGGAAGAAAATAAAATTGACAGCTTGTTTTACCCCTTAGTGAAACAATGAGCAACAAAATGTTGTTTTATAACTGTACCAAAAAAATTACGTGAGTTTCAGAAAGAGAAGGGAGTTTCTCCAAGAGACAATGTTTCTGTCAAAATGCAGTGTCCGTAATGAAAATGTATGAAATACCCAGCTTAGAGAGGATACAGTGCCTCATAAATTCTTTCTGCAAATTCAGTGCAAATTGGCATCAGAAGCAGTATAATGTGAAGAGCTGTCAACACAACGTAATCAAAAACATATAGGAAGTTTCCATGCAACAAACTTTGATTATTTTTAGTTTTCATTTCTGACCTGTGTAATTACAGAGACAAAATAACTTCATATTTTATTTACTTCTCTTTAATAAAGTCAATTTCTTACTATATCTGGCCAACGGTTTTGTGCCACACGTGAGAAGGGACCTAAATAAATTGGCTGAACAAATATAGCTAAGAAATTATCAACCTGTGTTCTCCAGTGTGGGAAACAAATGCATTCTCTCCCCTTCTTTCCACTTCTCATCCTCAGTCTTAAAAAAAGGTTCATTTCATTTTTAAAACCTGTGAGTTGAGCCACCTGACATGTTTTCCATTCCTTCTGACTTATCTGCAGAGATTGGAGCCCATTGGAGAAGGCTGGTGTTACACATATGGAGCCAGGGTTCAAACAGTAGAAAAGACCATTTAATCCAACAGGTTTTTCACCTGGGCCAGCAATGTGCCTCACATCCTCACATTGGCTCTCACCAGGCAAGTTTTGCTCATTTTCTTCAAGCAAAGCTTCTTGAAAAGATTGTGGAATAGGATGATTAACTACTAGCCAACTTGTAGTATAAATATTTCCAAAAACACTGACATTCCATTAAGAAGTGAAAAAAAAAAAACAGTGTTGAAATTACAAATGTTTCTTGCCAGAAGAAAAAAAAAAAATCTGTAAATATTGCATTGACTATTAGAATAAACAAAAAAATGCTTAGCCACAGGAGACGATGTAAAGCAACAGTTATGGTGCCTTTAAATTAGTTGTGGTAATGAGGGAAAGCTGTGTGAATTCTTTTTCTCCATATAGTATGTGCCAAACAGAGAGTATGCCAAAAAAAAAAAAAAAAAAAAAAAAAAAAAGAAATCATGGAAATCATGTCATGTTCTTTTAAAACCACTAACAATTTTGGCTCCTCTGCTTTCAGATGCTCTGTGATGGCTGGATTTACAGGTAGTGGGATGTGAATTTGGAATATACTTAATGATATACAAAGATAACTGAAACATTCTTTCCTGAAAAAACAGAAACTGGACATGGCCTGCAATGTCCATGCAAGCCCATGAAAAGAAAAACTAGCCCCATAGAAGACATTGAGCATTTTCTTTTCAACCATAGTCAGACCAAGATTTCACTTCTTGTGATCAGCCTCTTGTTGAAATGAANGGAAGGAAGGAAGGAAGGAAGGAAGGAAGGAAGGAAGGAAGGAAGGAAGGAAGAGGTGACTGGAATTTTCATGTGACAAGAACATGCTTTCACTTACTCAGCAGTACGTTGCACTCTGTCTGACAATTCCTGAGCATTTAAAACACATTGTCCTCTCTAATCCATCCAGTTTTTCTCCCTTTCCAGCAAAGCTGTGATATTAAAGGTCATTTTAATTTCCATTGTAACTCAGCACAAATACAATGTGTGACAGTAGGAATAACTGTGCGCCAAAACTTTGAACATATGAAGAAATGTTAAAGCCAATGTATCTCCACAGGCTTCTGATGCTAATCCACTTCATTTATTGATGTGCATCTCTTATGTTACTTGTTTTAATACTGTGATGCTTTAAGTAAAATTTATCTATTCTACAGGCAACCTTCCAGGACTTACTCAAAACCTGCATGAAATGATTCAGCTGACATATTTTAATAAATAATCTAGGTAACAACTTATTATATGCTTCTGTTCTATCAATATTTTAGACCAACCCTATTGTGTAGTTAGGCCTCTAAGATGCCATCAGAAGAGAGTGGAAGACAGCCTAGAAGCCATGCCTTGCAGAGACCTAATTCATCTTGCAGTGTTATAATATGCTGCAGCCAAGCAGGAAAAGAGGAAGAAAGTGATGCTGAAAGCAAAGCAAGACACAGAAACACAGAGCAAAACTGCTCAGCTCTGTCTCCTTTGCACACCAGCACAAAAGAGGGTCTCTGGGACATGAAGCTCTGGCACACTAGTTCAGCTTGAAGAGAGAAAGGTCTTCTAGATACCAAGGGAGAACAATCAGAAACAAGTTTCTCTATGTAACAGGGCTAAATTCTGTACTTTAGGAGAGAAAAAGAACCTGACAGGATGTTTGAAAAGGGAATGAACATGGCACAGGTTCCTAGACAAGAAAACATACCTTTGTCACGGGCTGTATGCCCAAGGGACAACAGCATTTATTTTGACCAAACAATTTGTACCACTAAAGACACTGGGTGGAAACAGACACTGACATGTTTTGTAAACTGAAAACTGCCCTAGACAGTAGAAAGGAATGGCACTGATAAAGGACGATGGGCCTGGAAAAGTCCATCCCCTGCAATATCAGGCAAGCAGGACATCTGGTCAAAGAGGTACACAGCACATCTGCACTACACACCATATAGGACCACAAATTTTTCCCCAACACCATGTAACAAGCTTAATACTGATGGTAAAGGGCATAAGAGAGAAGGGAAGGAGACTTCTGTATGATGCCTAGTGTAACCATGAAACCAAGCAAGGCCAGAAACGGCAAGCTGAGGTGACATGGCTCTGAAGTGAGGTCACTCTTCTCCGGAAAGAAATTGTGACTGTCAGGAGAAGGAGACTTTGCTCCGTCTGCCTGAAAAAGTTTTCAGAAGAGAGAGCAAACTAGGGAATGGAGGCCAAGCAAGGTAAATGTTTCCATGTAGACAGACCACTGAAACCTTAGTGCTGGTCCAGGGGTCTGTAGGTAAGAAACACAGCAAGTATGTCCAGGAAATAAGTCAGGGGAGGCAGGAAAGGAAACAGCCTGCTCACCCACCAAGGGTTAGAGCACACAGGCCCAGAGAACTGCAAAGAAAGCCTAACTGAATGTGGAAAAGGTAGTAAATCCTATAATTTCATTCCCAAGGCAAATTTACAAATTTGAGTGCTGCGTGACCTTTTACAGTTTTCATTGCATTAAAAAAAAAAAGAAAAAAGAAAAAAAAAAAGACAGCATGTGGGTTATCTCAGTAATTCACTGCACTTGGTACTACCTCAAGAAAGTTATAGAAAGTCCATTAATATCCCTTTGTATTCTTAAATAAACTAGACAGAGAGCTAAGTAATTATGATATTCCTTCTCACTAAAGTATACTCTTCCTTTCTGAGATAGGACAACAATCATTCCCCAGAGCCCTCTTTTGCATATGGGCCTTTCACTCAATAGATTAAAACATAACAAACATGGCATTTTGTCCTGGACCTGGTAGTGGAAAGAAACACAAAAAGCTAAGCTTAGCGGGTTTTTATTAAACAAGGTTTCCTTCATCTAAGCTGGTAAAGCAACACAGAAAATAACATGTTATGGCTCTAACATTATGGTAACAAAGTGTAACATGTAAGTTAAGCCTTGTATCACATTAAAATCTAAAATGTCCCAGATACTGCTCAGAGAAAGAGAAAAACATTTTCCTTTGGTGTCAGCAGACAGATTATCTGGTTTGCGGCCAAAACACACCACTGAGGCAGAGATATCCAGATTGTCTGAGCACAAACTAGTTTGGGATGACAGAATTTATTAGGTCCTGCCTTATTAGGATCCATGCTGTGGAAATAGGAATCCTGCCTAGGTCACCACATTCTTCCTTTTTGCCATCATTTGTTGCCTACAAAGTGCCCAAAGGCTACATCTGCTCCTCTGTGGGAGCCTGCTGGCTCTTACAGAAAATTGCCATGACCTAGTCAAAAGAGAAAACACAGAAGTGGAATACATGAAGACAAAGGTTATGTGGGAAAGAACAGATTTGCTTTGGCTGGATAGGAGGATTTCCTAATGCCTGAACCTCTGGTTACATTTTAAGGAATAAGTGCTTTCTTCATCCATGAGTGAGGGCAGGAGAAGACAGAGCCAAGAAAATAATCTGGAGGGTTGAGGCTGAGAGATACAGGCTGAGGATGCAGCTGGGATGGTGAGAGGACTGAGGAGTAGGAAAACACCTGCTAAGCCATGCCATGAAATTAGTCCTGTAATGCCCTAAATGGCTGGACGAGGAAGACAGGGAAGGAAGGTGAGCATTGGCAGAGTCTGGGGTGCAGTTCTTGCACCACAGGCTTTGCTGACAATGTTATGCCCGCAAGATGAAAGCACCTTTGCGAGTCAAGGGTGCTTTTCCAAGATGCTGCATGAGAGCTTTCCCCTAGGCTGGCAGGGGTGGCTGCCACTGCTGGCAGCGATGTGCAGGATGTGCTCTTAGAGACACCTTCTCCACTCCCATCGCCGCCCCAGAGCAGTCTGGGAATGGCCCACTGCCAGAAGGTCCTCCTGGGCAGGGGAGGAGGTTGGGGCGTGATGTTCCTGACAAGCTCTCCCACACACTGACAGGGGCTGCTCAGAGCTCCATCCAGGACTTCCTGCAGGACTGGAGCCTTTTGTCGGTCTGTGTTTGTAAGTACAACACAAAAACAGATTAGAATGGAAGAGTTCAGTTGGAGGGGACCTTCAAAGACCATCTAGTCCAACTGCCTGACCTCTTCAGGGCTAACTAAAAGTTAAAGCATATTATTGAGGGCATTGTCCAAATGTCTCTTGAACACTGACAGGCATAGGGCATCAACCACTTCACTGGGAAGCCCGTTGCAGTGTTTGACCACCCTCACAGTAAAGATATTTTTCCTAATGTCCAGTTTGAACCTTCCCTGGTGCATGTTTGTGCCATTCCCCTTGCATGCTATTGCTGGTGACCAGGGAGCAGAGAGCGGCACATCCCTCTGCGCTTCCCCTGCTCAGGAAGTTGCAAAGAGCCATGAGGTCACCTCTCAGGCTTCTTTTCTCCAGACTGGACAACCCAAGTGTCCTCAGCCCCTCCTCACAGGACATGCCTTCCCGCCATTTTGCCAGCTTTGTTGCCCCCATCTGGATGCTTTCAAGTACCTTAACATCCTTTTTATATTGTGGAGTCCAGAACTGCATGCAATATTCAAGGTGAGGCTGCACAAACACTAACTATAGTGGGAAAACCATCTCTTCTGACCAGCTGGCTTCCCTCCAGGAAGTCAAGAGCATCTCCCAGTTTTAGTATCATCAGCAGACTTGCTGAGGATGCATTCCACTCCAGCATCCAGATCACTGATAAAAATGCTGAGCAGGACTGGTTCTAAAATTGAGCCCTGGAGAACACTGCTAGGGACCAGCCGCCAGCCTGATGTAGCTCCATTCACTACAACCCTTTGAGCTCCACCATTGAGCCATTCCATCACACAGCATAGTGTGAACCTGTTTATCTCACAGTTGGACAATTTGTCCAGAAGGATGCCATGAGGGACAGTATCAAAGGCCCTACTAAAACCCAGAAAGATTACGTCTACTGCCTTCCCTTTATCCACCAAGCAGGTGACCTTATCATAGAAGGAGATCAAGTTACTAAGGCAGGACTTTTCCTTCATGAACTCATGTTGACTGTGCCTGATAATAGCTTTGTTCTTTAAATGCTTTTCAAACCCCCCCCAGGATAATCTTTTACATAACTTTTTCACAGCCTGAGGTTAGACCAACAGGTCTGTAGTTTCCTGGGCCTTCTCTCATGCCCTTTTTGTACATGGGTATAACACTGGCTAGCTTACAGTCAGCAGGGACCTTCCCAGACTCTCATGACCTTTGGTAAATTGTTGAGAGGATTTGCATATTAGATGGTTTTCATGAATGCAACACTTGCGTAGCAATGCAGAAATATCCACGCTGCAGAATGCACAAGTCTTTCACTCCACAGCTGTGGTGACACTGACCTGGGGTGAGGCATGT
>VXAA01002516.1:69396-89279 GCA_013399115.1 Anseranas semipalmata | reverse complement strand
TTTTTCTACTGGCAGTTCTATGAAAGATTGCTAAGAACGGGTAAGTACCGGTGAAGGGCATGATTATTGTTAAAGTTTATCTCCGAATACAGTGTACGGTAGTCAGTGGAGTGCCTCGAATTTATGGCTTAACACACTGCTGTGGACAGATTATTGAGTGTCTTGTGGTTTAATGATTCCTCATGCATGGTTCCTGGTCACGGCATGCCATCATGCAAATCGTTTCTATGCATTGAACGAGCACTTTTAGTTTTGGGGAATCAGCCTGAGCTGCTTCCAGGCTGAAGGTACCCGATTTACCCCATCTCCCAAACCAAGTAAAGCCCATGTAGAAAGTAGAATGCAGGTAATAAATATCAAATAAACTATGACAATTAATTAAATGGCATGGGCTAAATGGGTGGTTAGTTTCTTTTCTTGTTGTTTTGCTTATTTTCACTTTTTTTTTTTTATTTTGCTGCTTAACTAAATGCAAATCTAGTTTTGCATGAACAAACCCTTTAACATCGTGACTTCTGGGTTTTCTTTCAATAATAATCAACAAAATGGGAAAATAAAATCCATTTTTGGCTGCTCTGGAAAATATATGAATCCCAGCAGCAGGTTTTGTTTCTGTGTGTGTGTGGTTTATTTTGCTTGTTTGTCCTAAGTTGCATTGACTGATGTGGAACATGCAGTATCCACCTGCCCAAACAATAGAAAATCCATTTTTTTCCTTTTTTTGTTTTTAAATGTTTGTTTACAAGGGTCCTTTAAACAGGTGGTAGGTCACTGCTTTAGATGCAACGCTGTCACATAGTAAGCAGACTATGTTTGGTATAAGATCTTCAGGTAAGTGTCTCCACAGCTGTTCTGTACCGATATATTTCATGAAGTTTGTAAACAATCTTTTCACTTGCAAATATTTTTAAATTTGTACAATTCTATTATTTTGTTTCAACACTTGGATTCCCTGACATCTTTTTGTCTTTTTGCTCTTTCTCGTCTTCCTTCCTCTGCCCGTTGTTGTTTCTCCTTCTCAGGTTTAGTAACACTGTCATATGATGGGAGAGATGCCGTGGATGGGGTGCCTTCTTTTTTCTCCCTGTTTGTTCCTCCATTTTCCAGTTTCGTGGAGACAGGCCTTCGGCTGATAAACCCCCGTCTTGCTAAACGAGCCCTGTAAGCCCTCTGCATAACCACTGCTGAAACTTCTTCCTGCTTACGCCGGAGCGTAGTTGTGATAGGCTCATAAGACACTTTGGAAGGGTTGGACGCCACAAATCTTTCCTCCATCTGTTGTCTCAGTATATCCAGCTCTCCACTGTCCCCCAGGACGCGTTTGGTGAAGGCAAACAGGATGTCTAAACAGTGGATCCTGTCTCCACTTACCATAGGCAGGTCCATGGCAATGAGTTCAATGGTGTTGGGTTTTGGGACACGGAGAGGATGTTCCAGAGCATCAGCAAAGTCTGCGAGCTTGCTGTACTCTATGAACTGCGTGGCGTCGGGATCAAACTTCTCCCAGATCTCGTAGAAGGTTTCAAAGTCATCCTCACTCAGCGGATCTGCACTCTCCTCTGTTGCCACGCTGAAGTTCTCCAGGATGATGGCAATGTACATGTTGACCACGATCAGGAAGGAGATGATGATATAACTCACAAAGAAAAATATCCCCACTGAAGGGTTCCCACAATCCCCCTTAAAACCACTCCCAGGATGCTCCTTGTCTAGATCGCAGTCTGGAGGCCGGTTTAGGATTGGCAGCAGCAGGCCATCCCAACCAGCTGATGTAGTGATCTGGAACAAGCAGATCATGCTGTTGCCAAAGGTCTCAAAATTGAACATATCATCTATGCCAGCCTCATGTTTGACATAGGCAAAGTTTGACATGCCGAAGATGGAGAAGATGAACATGACCAAGAACAGCAAGAGGCCGATGTTGAACAAGGCAGGCAAAGACATCATTAAGGCAAAAAGCAAGGTGCGGATTCCTTTGGCTCCTTTGATCAAACGCAGGATACGTCCAATACGAGCCAGTCGGATGACTCGGAAGAGCGTGGGTGATACAAAATACTTCTCAATGATTTCAGCCAGGAACATTCCTAAAGAGGAAGAAAAGGGACAAGTGTGACAATGGAGATGTGCAGTCTGCTGCCTCTTCCGAACCTAGGCAAGGGACTGGGAACACAAAACACCTTGGTCGGGTTTTCAAAAGGGGTCTGTGATTACCAGGCCTCACTTTCAGGCATCTGAGGCTTAGCTAGCTGCTCAGGCTCCCTAGATAGTTCTCCTACATGGAGAGGAAGAGAGGTACAGCTGCAGAGTGATTCATTCCACCTGTGTAAGGATGGATGAGCTGTTTCTTAGAGGTGTCTCGCTTCTTAACTCTGCCACAGGAGTCTAGACAACACATTTAGGCTATGGAGACTGTTTTGAAGATGCTTAAACATACATAAGAAAAATCTTATTTCAAGCAGCAGACAAATCTTGATCTGAGTTTTAAACTGCAGGACAGCCTCAAAGTTTTGACTGTTTTGTCAGTATGCCTGGGCAGAGCTGCATCCAGCCAGGCTTTTAAGTGACCCTGTAGTATTTGTGAGGTTACGCGTATTTTACAGATCAGCCACTAAAACCAAAAACCTGTTGGAGGAAACTGGTTGATTCAACATTCAATCAAACTGAAAACAAGAGTGTAAATCACATGCTGATGTAGGAAGCACTGCAATGCTATTTTCAGTGGTTAGTAAGCATTATAACATTCCAATGAGGTGAGTGAAATTTCTGTTTTTAAAGAAAGACAGGGAGAGTAACTGTCAAGTGGTTTACTCCATACAACTGGAAATGAATGCCAAAACAGAGGGAGGAAGGTGCATGAGTCAGGACTTCAAGCTGACAAACCCTGCCACAGTCTCTTTACATGGCTAAGAAGAGAAGCCAGAAGTGCTGGTACCTATACATCCTCTTCAACGACAAGAATGCGCCTTACTCTGCAAACACCAAGACAGACAGCCTAACACTCACGGACTTCTAATTTGTATTGCACTTACCCACGATGGACAGAATCACAACCACGAAGTCAAAAATGTTCCACCCGATGGTGAAATAATAGTGCCGCAAGGCGAACATCTTCAGCACACACTCACAGGTGAAGAAGATGACAAACACCAGGTTGATCCAGTAAAGGATGTCCTCCATCTGCTTGCTTTGCGTGTCTGTCTCCACCATCATGGTCACCATGTTGAGGCAGATGAGCATCATGATGACTATATCAAAAGCTTGCTGAGTAACAAAGTCAAAGACCGCTCCCTGAATGCGGTTCTGTGCAACAGGGGAGAGACAATGAACCAAACAGGTTTGAACAAAAAATCTACTGTTAGTCAGCAAATTGTTGTACTGTTGGTAGCAACATGGATGAGGACATAGTTTTTCAGTATCCTTTAAAGCTTTCAAGGCACACTCTAGCCACAAATGGGCCTGTTTGTGGGAAAGGTAGGAAGATGCCCCAAAATACCCCAATTTATACCCCAAATTTTTATACCCCAAAATTTATACCCCAAAAGGACTACCAAAACCCTATTACCAGCATATCTTGCTCTTTGTTGGGAGCAAAAGCAGAGTGATGCAGTTTCATTCACAACTGGAGAAAGCAGCCAGGTCTACCTTGCAGTGGTGGCTCTGACTGCACGATACTTGAACTAATGTCACCTCTTTTGCATCCTGGCAGCAGTCAGGCAGAACAGCAGGATGACTTAGCCATAGCATTACCTAAGAGACTCACCATACAAAGCCTTTCACAAAGCATGGAAATGTGCTTAGGTCTCGATCGGTGTAACCCACATGGCTGTCTGATTGTCCAAGATCCTACTCACTAATGCCAGGAGGCCTCCCCCCGCTCTATGCATAGCCTCTTAGCCAAACAGGGTTTTCAGATGGTTTTGTTGATTCAAGTGAGCCAACTGATTAACATCAACCACAGCTATAGCATTTTAACCTTTCTCAGATCATACCTGGATTATAATGACAAGAACATGGTGATGTGCAGTCCAGCATGAGTTAGAACAAAGGATGCTTTTGGAGCTGAAACTCCTTTGAAAGTCTATTCTGTAGTTCCCTTTATAACATACTCACCAGAGGTCGGGGAATAGGCTTTTGAGGCTTCTTTGAGCCCAGTTTTTTCATGGCATTATAGTACTTCTTTTGTTCTTCTGTCATGAAAATATCTTGACCTCCAAAGTAAAGGGGCAAAAGGAAAACTGGTTACAATCAGCTCATGCACCAGAAGGGAAAGGAATAACACTAAATCATGAGGATACCTGCCATATGGGAAGTTGGTGGTAGCTATTTTAGACAGAAATAACTTACTTATACTAATACCCAAGATGTACTGATTTTCCTTTAAAGAAAATGGAATTTTTTTCCTATGAATAACCCGCTTTATTGCACTATATCCTTCCCCATCCTCTCTATCTTATTTGTGATAAACAGGTAGCAGAGGTGTCAAGTTTTTTTCTAAAATGGAGGCCATTTAGCAGGTACTCCATACATGCAAATCCTTATCTTGACTTCCAAAGAAGATAAGCAGTATTGGACAGAGAAAGATTGAAAATGACAGTGGCAAGGAAGACATCTTACTTCCAGTCTATACGTTTCAGTCATGGAGAAACAAATAAGCAAACAAACAAAAAAACAAATGCATGCAAATTTATTCTAGGGAAAAGTCCAATCTAGCTAGAGTTTTACATAAAGCTTTGGGTCACCTCATACTCTCTGAGCTTGTCCTCCTAGTCCCAGTGTGGCTGGGTCGGGAGTGACAAAGAGCTCACAGTGGTTCTGCACTCCACAGCTCTAGGAGGGGAGGCTTGTGCCAGGGGCTGAAGGTCCCTGGCCTTAATACGGAGAAAAACCCCCACTGGCCTGAAGAATCAACACTCCTCAAATGGGTCTCAGCTTCCCTACTAATAAGCAAATACAGATCACTTATCTTTTTCTTTTGTTGATTGAAGTTGTCAATGATGACACCAATGAACAAGTTCAAGGTGAAAAAGGAACCGAAGATGATGAAGATAACAAAATATATGTACATGTAAATGTTGTCCTCATACTTGGGTTGCTCTTCTTGCTGAATGGGAGAAGAGAAGAGAAATAAATGACATTGCCAAGACATCATACAAATGTAGTCAAATGAGATCTTGTTTCTTTAAAAGTCTCCGCTTCGTCTAAAGACCGCTGTCTTGTAACTTTACAATTTCCTTTTAACTATAACTCTGTGCTGAGGGAAGGTCCCCAATTCTTCTCCACAGCACTCTACCTCCCACCTGTCTCAGAAGCACATCTCAGCATCAGCCAGGATGAAGTCAGTGCTCCTGTATTAGGCATATACAGGATATGGTCATTTGCCAATCACAAAAGGAACCTATCACTTTAATGACAAGCACTGTCAAAGTGAAGGCATCATTCTTTCTTTTGAAGAGGGGAGTGTAAATCCATCAGTTTATCAAAAAGGGAAAAATATTTTTACACTGTCTTGACATTGTCATGCTATTTGTTTCCAACCCTGCACCCAGTGTAGAACAAGAAAATCCATTTAAAAATATTTTCTTATAAAACCAAGGGAAGAGAATTAAAAAGAAAAAAAAAAAATAAAAAAGAAAAAAAAAAAGAAAAAAAAAGAAAAAAGGAAGTACTGGTATTTACATGATTCCAGCATGTAAGAACAAGAAACATGCCTGAAGAAAGAGCTCCAACACAGACATAATTTTAAAAATTCAAAGTCAATGGGGCACTTGTTGACGAAGGTTCATGGAGGATCTTCTGGCTAATACCTCCCCATAATTTGTTCTGATGATGAAATGTATAGCTTCATTGTATTCCTTTTTTCAGTGTATTTCTAGTCCACCAGGAGTTTCCCTGCCCCTAAAGCAACCAGGGGATTGCCCTTTTGGGGATTTGCTTGACCATCTTTTAACTTACCACAGTAAGCGCAGCAGATGAAAAATCACAGCATGAAATATATAATATAAGCACAGTTCTACAATTTTTGTTCTTGATTTTAAGAAAGCAAAACAGTGTGAACTACTGGGAGGTGAGATTGTGTGTGGTCATGTACTTTACCTTTCTGGAATCTACTGCTGCGTACATGATGTCCATCCAGCCCTTGAAAGTAGCCTAGCAAAGAAAACACACATTCTCTTAGAAAACCACCTGAAGTAAAAATGAACAAGTCTGATATGTGCCAGCTATGCCAAGGATTCCCCGGCACCCTTCATCTCCCTTTATAAGTAACTTTAATATTACTTAAATATTTAGCTTTTCATTTAATCTAAACATGCAGGTTTCCTGTCAGCTCATGGCAAAGGGATGAAAGATAAAATGGGATTTTCTTCCAGAACCAAAGCTGGGTGGGATTAGTGGGATGTTGTATTTCATGGAGAGAGGGAAGCAGTCAAAATGCAGAGAATACATCAGAAAAAAATTGGGTTTACCGCTACTAGGGAGGTGGTGAAGACAATACTTACCACTTGCAGAAGAGCCAGGTACCCTGCCCCAACATTGTCAAAGTTAATTTTCACATTCTTCCATCGAATCTCGGTGGAGTTGGGTGGCATCAGTGCTTCGCAGTCTGTCTTGTTGTTAACAATATGTATTTCAAAGCGCATCTCAGATGTTTCATTAAAGCAGTAATGATATTTCCCGGCAAACAGGTTAACCCCCATAATGCTGAAAATCAGCCAGAAGATAAGGCAGACCAACAACACATTCATAATGGAAGGGATAGCGCCAACCAAGGCGTTGACAACCACCTGTGTTGGAAGGGGTGGGAAAAAGTTTCAGTACAAAACACAAGGCAGGAGACAGCAAGCATTAATACAGCTCTTTTTGGGGGGGGGGAATAGGAGGTAAGGCCACTGACAGATCTGTGGCATTTACTCCACGCAGAAGTTGGCAGTGAACTTATTCCAAGCGGTAGAAAAAATTCTGCTTAAAAGCCACCTACTGAAGCTCTGTTTTTAAAATAAAACAGGCCAGCTTGTTAGATTTGCTGGGTTTGATTTTGGATTTGTTACTTCTTTAGGTACACAACAATTATGTTAAATAATTTTAGTTGCCAAAAGGGAGAGGGGGCATTACTGAGTGAGGCTCAAACTCTCTTCTTGGTCTCGAATAGGCTCCTAACTAAAATTTTCTCAGAGCCAAGTCTGAGGATGCTTTTGCTCATGGATTTGATGGGTCTTAGCAGCCAGTGGCCCTTACGGCCATTCCCCACTTTCAAACAAGGCTGTTATCACTTCAGAGCCTGCTTCCTGCTCCTGCCGAGGTCACCAGCAAACTGTGTGACGCTGACTTCGATGGGAACAGGACCAAGCCCAGAATTGCTCTGTTAGGACTAAGCAGTGAGTTGCTGTAAACATCAAGATCATATTGGTGACTAAGCAAGGCCAATCATGTTGTCTCAGGCAGACAGCTGAGCATGCAGCTATGCAGGCTCAAGAAGACAGAAAAGCCATGTTCCTTCCTCCAAACTGCAGCAAACACAGCAGGAAGTGGGAATGGGTTTTGTCAGAGCTTGCGTCTTCCACCATCTCCTAATTTCAGTCTTCCATGGTTTGGGAGCACTGTGTCCCTAAGCATCCCCAGCCAACACATGACAAAATTTAAGCTACCAGGCTTTTAATAGAGTTAGGTCAGCAGGATATTAAATCTTTTATTATGATCTCCTAATTTAGATTCCTTTAATAGATGAACAGAATCTAAACTGTTTTTACCCCTTCATCTTAGCTTTGAAAGACTTCTCGACACACTGCGATCCAGGAGCCCTCAGACAGCAGCACCTGAGCCACAGCTGGCCCTGCCACTTCTCCTGGCCACAGCAAAGTGTCCCCTCTCCTTCTACAAGATCTGTTTGCTGGATGCAATCGCCACACGCGTGATAAGCTCTGCAGCAAGTGCCTGTCCTCCATTATTGTAAGCAGGAAGGAAAACTGAAGAAAACAGCGATCTAGACAATAAGTAGCATTGCAGTAATTATTAAATGACATCCTGAATTCATTGCTGTATACAGGCAGTTATAAAGGCAAAGATTAGAGTCAGGCCCTGCAGACAGGCTCTATATGTAATAATGCCTTTGCTTACGTTCCCCCTTCATCCAAATAGGATGCTTCACTGTTGCACACTAACACAACAGCAGCGTGCCTTTTTGTTCTAAAATTCTTCAGCTACTGGCATGCCGGTCTATTCCAGTTCATCACAGGAAGCAAAAGAAGTGTTATACCCTCCTGAAATACGGTCACTTACAGTATGTTAAATTTATACAGCGTTCAAAAAGATCTGAGCAAAGGAACATGGCTTTTGTGTGCAGACTGTACATTGGCAATTGACAAAAATGCATGCATGTTTCATAGCATTACTGTCAAACTTCCTGAATAATTTAAGAGCAGAGCAAGCTCTTTAAAATGCAGATTACTATGGAGTAGAGAAAAGCAAAGAACTACATTTTATGTTTCCTTTGTAAAGGCATTTCAAATCTCTATTCTCTGGCTTAGAAGAATTGTTCTGGTTGTACAGGGCAGCAACACTTGTCTTGAAGTCAAAATAAAGGCAAAAATGATTGGTTTTAGGTAACTAACAGGGTCACTGAGTAGCAGTCAGAACTCTGTATCAATTTTGCTGTCATGAAAATCCCCCACTTTAAGCGTAAGAATTTCCCGACTGTATTACAAATCACAGCTTCTCTCCAGCATGGCTTTAAAATAGCTTTTAATATCTACACGCTTAGTGCTAGGTCTTTTCCTTTGTGATCACATTGGCCTTTTTCCTGACACTCACATGAAGTACTGTTTAGCAATACGCTAGCAAAAACGACCATGTGCTTTAGTGGCAATGAAATTAATTAGAGCTGCACTGATAATATGCTAGGGGCAAAACACGTCCACCTTGATAAAATTGGTCCAGGTGCACAGTCAGCCATCGCAGCCTGCTGCTCTAGCATTATTGCTTTGGGAGAGATTTATACCAAGATGGGCAGGAAAAGGGACCCAGGTGCCCGACAGGGCGACAAAGCTTGGGTTGAGGAGCAGGATTCCTCGGTGGTACCTGAACATACCCGGCAAAAGCTCTAGCTTCGTGCCGATGGGAGGACTGTCATCCTTTGTCACCGAATTACATAATAAAATTTAGCATTAAGCTAACAGAGCCTGATGCAAATAAATAATAGTTGGATAACATATCAGGGAAGAAACAATCCTCTCTGGATTTATTATTACATCACTTGCTTTTATCGCTTCCTACAGAATTTGAGATTTCCTGATTAGTTTGTGGCCTATTTCACGCTGCACTTTGCACTCAATTACTTTAGAGCAAATCCAAAGGAAATCAGAATGATCCAGGGGGAATCACTCCAGTCAGACCCTGCAGTAAAACTGTGCAAATGCAATTTCTTTTTTTATATGTAATATAATCTTATCTCTTGTAATATCTCTAATTGTGAGCTAACTGGGATTTAGCAAAAAAGACCTAAATTATTGTCCTAAGAACAACTGGGGAACCCATTCATATGACATACCCTTTACTTACAGTATAACGTACAATTTTTTTGCATGTTATTTCAATTCCAAATGGAAAAAAAGCACCCAAATATTGAGTATTAGTGGCAAAGTAACAAGACACTGAAATAATTTCACATCACCGAGACAGTGGTGCTGTCTAAGAATTTGAGGAAAGCTTGTTAAGTTCAATGCTTTGCTTGTGCTTCATCGCTAGTGTCACAGTGACAGGACAGGGGACCGTAAAAGCATGGTAAAAGGGAGGGAGTGGAAAGGAAAAGCTTCACTACCAGACAAGGCTTCCAGTCACCACCAGACTGGACCGAGAACAACAAGGTGCAACAAGAGGAATTAAACCAAAGCCTTTTTTTCAAACAGCTGAGCTCCCCACCGGTCCCTTCCTATAGGCCCGAGTTATCCAAGAACGGAAGCAGCCTTTTACCCCCGTGCAGGCAGATTGGATTTTTTAAAACCCCCTCAGAGATTCTTTCGATTGAATTCCACCAGCGGCCAACACCGAGAGGGAGTGGAGACACTGAGGTGGTTCAAATTCTGCTTCTTTGCACCTGGTGATTCTCCCTAGATAAAAGAGTTACAGCTGAGAAGCCCCCTCGGATGCTAGAGGTCAAAGCCAGGCTAAATGAGAACAGCCAAGTGTTAACATATTCTACAAATGGCATGTGGCTCGGGCCAGTAATTAATGTAATGAGGCAGCTGAATGCATCTCCCTTTCTTAAGAGGGGAGTGTGCAGCAGTGGGCAGGGTGAGGGGACATCGACGGTAAAGGTGATCAAGTCAGCAGCTGCATCATGATTCCGTTTGGAATTTTCTTTCCACCAGTTTGATCAGTTCTAGCATGCTTAAAAAAAACCGCTCCACGGGCATGCAGAAGGATCAGCTGCTAATGGCATCTTACCCTCATCCCCTCAAATCGGGACAACGCTCTTAAAGGCCTCAAAGCTCTTAGTGTCCTAAGGGACTTTATGGCACCTAGTTCCGAGTAGCCCAGGGCATTAGCTATAAGGCTGACTAAAGAGACCTACACAGAAAATAGAAAAAAAGAAAAAAGAAAGAAAGAAAGAAAGGAAAAAAAACAAAAAAGAAAAAAAAGAAAAAAAAGGTTCCAGACTGTTAGAACGAATCCCCTAGCACTGATTGCCCAGCCCCGGCTGCCAGCCTGGGCGGCCCCCATAGATAAATACCGAAGACATGACACCAGCTGCCTACTTCACTTGACTGAAACGACCTGGAAGGAAATAATGCGGTTGAGAAAGGCATAAGAAAAGAACATAGGGGAAAGATAAGTGAGAGAGAGGCAGAGACACACAGACGGAGAAGGGGTCTGTCGGAAGGAGGAGCCCAAACGGATGACAAAAACCTTACCCTCGCCCTTTACTGTCTGCAGGATCCCAGCGGCTCCCATTAAATTAAGCCAGACAAATTTTAAAGGTACCTAAGAGAAAGAATACAGATAAATACACACACTGCACAACCTGCGCTCAACTTGTACAGCAAGCCACCTCGCTCGCGCCCAGTGGCAGTGTTTCATCCACAGCAATGGCCTTCGGGGACAGGACGCGTGCCTGAGAGCTTGCTTCTGTCAGAACAGTTCTGAGAAATGTGAGCATTGAGCCCAGAGTACGCGGTCACTCGCTGGTGCTAAGGCAGCTGATCCCAGCTTTTCTTGCCTTAAAACCCAAGACCAGGGGGTGCGTTTTCCGCTTGTAACAGAGCAGCTGTCGTGCACTTTTCTGCCTGCTTGAAGCTGCAGTGACATTTGTGGGCATCTTTGAGGGAGGATTAGGATGGATAAGCACAGCTTACAGATGGGCAAACTACAGCAATTACGTGGTTGCTCAGGCTCAAACACCAAAATGATGACAAAGCTGGGGCCAGGTTTCTTTATATCTGTTTTTCAACACCGTAACCACAAAGACAACCTGTTTCCTTTAGCAGCCTGGAATCGGTTTTAGGCTCCACACTTGTGAATTACTGACTGTCCTCAGCCAGCTGGGACTGAGGGCAGCCCAGGGTCCCGCAGCATTAACCAAAAGCTTGAAAGCATGGGGCCATCTACTTTTTGAACTGGCACGTGCATTTAGGGCAGCAGTCCAATTCCCACGCGAGCCAATGGAAAACTCTTTGGATCAGATGACACATGACTTGGCCATATGTAAATAGTCTCTACAGACACCATTTCATCAGCATCCCACTATCTTCCATTTTTGGCTAGCATCACATTACAGACACAGATAAGAACAGATATGTCAACCTTTTTTTAAGGAAAAAAAGAGACATCAATATACAGTAACAAATAATGGAAAAACATGAGACCTCCTATAACAGTTTTTTTTTTTTTTTAAATCTTAATTCCCAGAATAGAAAACTTCCTATTTATCTTTCTTTTTTAAAAAATGAACATTAAAAAACTAACATGAAATTAATTACAAGGATGATCCTTATAAAACCACACATATTCCAGGAAAATTTCAGGACTAGATTTCAAATGCGTAAACATGCAGGGGAATTTCTGTTCTCTGTTCCAGACTTCCTTCATCATTCGTGACAATCCCCTTCTCACCTGATATATGAGAGACTGAACCAAGGACTCGGATGAAAAGCTACATTTGCACAGTCTGGTCTAAAGAATCATCTTTGGGTATTATGGGTAGCAAAAGACTCTTACCCTCTGTGGGCCAAGCACATGAAGGCACATATTTCCTCATCCAACATCAGAACATGATCTCTACCCATCACAGCTTTCCAAGAATGGCTAATGCTGCCCAGGCAGCAGCATAGGAACATGTTTTCACTCTCTTTGGCAGAGGGATGTTTGGAAGAATTACAAAACTTGCTCATGGTTGCAGGACACAGATTTCACCTTATTTAACTGTTTGTGCACGTGCTTCATGCTTTTTCTGTCTTTGTATTTGCACCAAAATAAGTGCACAAAATAAGTGCCACAACATATGGCAGCATGGCTCTTTGTTTCTTTCCATGTGGTTTCATTTTTTTGATTTTAAAGTTACACTGATGAAAAAAAAATACGCTAGGAGCATGCCAAAGGTTTACAACAAAGCCCTTGTGAAACAAAACTAGCCCTGTAGGGAAGGGACCAAGGGCACTACAACACTGGTACATTCCTGCTTCCCTGAAGTTTAGCTATTTCAAAGCTGAGATTTGAAAGAATGGACTCTGTTTGAAACACTGGGATTGCACAGAACTTTGAGAACATGCAAATTATGCTGCAAACAAGCAGAATGGAAAGTCTTACAAGGAATCACCTGAAGGACAGACTAACGGCGAGACCTCTGTCTCAGTCAGGGCTGCACAAGCAGCATCAGCAATGGGCAGAAGCTCAAACCAACCTGGACCACGAAGCAAAAAGTTTCAGTGAACTCTGAGGAGGACAGTTACGTACAGGCACAACGTCTATAGGATTTTGGTGGAATCCTGAAACCTATCAGGATTGAGTTTCCAAATTTTGAAATACTCATGGCATTTGGAGGTAATGGGCTATAGGGTCCATATACACAGAACTGCAGCATTTTATTCCCTGAATATAATACAAGGCACAGGCTTCACTGAATCCTCACTTTTAGAGCTTCTTCCCTTTATGATAATGCCTCGTTCCTGAGAGTGAACCTAACAAAACGGCAGGAAAATGTCTAAAGGCTGTTTCATCTTTCATTGGCTCTTTTCAGTATTATTCTCTCGGGACACTCCAACAGAAGACACAGCAGGCACCGATGTCAGACAAAAGGAATCCCAGATTGACTGAAAAGCAGAAGCCTTCATTATTACCCAGAAAAAGACTTTGTCTTCACAAATACACCCAGCAAGCTTTACGAATCAGAGGAGGAGAGTTATTTGACAATGCTATCAAACCTGAAAAATAACATTCAAGAGCGTTGTTATGATGCAAAGGCTTATTCTCTATTAGTTACGGCTGCCATCATGTGAATTCACTCAACCCCCATCTACATCACATTAGAAAATTTGAAAGAAAAATGTTTAACAGATACAGGATACGATGCAGAGCTGAGATTTTGTTGAGTAATATTCAGCCTTGGTTCATTATTTTTAACATCAACTTATTCTATAGCTTTTGGCATCTCAAATTCCCACTTCAGATTTTTCTGCAGACAAAAATGTGCAACTTTCCCATCTATGATACCAAGCAAAGAGAAATTTCTCCTAAAGTACTGTAAATTCAGGTTCCTCACATTTATCACTGGCACTGCACTTGTTCATTCCCTGTAAATCTATTACCTGACCAGGTAACTTTAGAAGACAAGGAAACTTGTAGCATCTGTCAATTAAACGACACTTCGCTTGTTCCCAACAGCTAGAATTCAACTCACGACATGAAGCATAAGGACTGTGAATGCTATTTTTGTTGCTTAGCTGCTGGTCTTCTTTTTAATACAGTACCCCAAAGAGTTTCATTTTATGAAACACTCTCCTCAAAGTGGTACAGAAGAATAGGTGGTATCTAGCATTAGTTTTCATGTTAGCATTCATACTTCATCTTAAGGCAGTGAAAGAGATATTTTCAGAAATGAAGAGTTACTTTTTCAAGATGTGTGTTAGAAGGAAAGGTGTTAAGGGGATCAGAGAGGACTTTTAAAAGAAATTTATATATATATATATATACACACACACATACATACATAGATATATATATATATATATAAATAAAAGTTAGTTTTCCACAGGAAATGTAGACATCTTGAGTCACTTCTGCCCCTGAATTCCAAGGATAGTTCCTCCACCTACTCAGAAATATTTCCAGAGTGATAAAGTCGCTGAACAGCAACTTGGCATAAGTGAATCATATTCAAAATGTTCCTTCTCCCAACAAGAGGCTTGGAAATTTTTCAGGCTTTTTTCTTTATACTTGCTCTTGGAGCACTCACTAGGATGCTGCCTCACAACTGGATGTAATGAAACATTTTAATCCAAGCACTTGGGATCCTAAAACCCCCCTCCGCCCCCCCCAGATTCTTAGGACTTCAGTTCCTATTTGGAAGACTTTGCTTCATCATCCTCCCTTTCTTAACAATGCAGGCAAAGGACTAGAGAAAGAAGGTGTCACCTAGAAATACCATGTCTGCACCAGCTCTCCCACTGCTAGCACCTGTCAGTAGCTGAACATGCCAGCAGGCCTCTTAGAAACAGTATTTTCAGAAGAGCAAAAAAGCCAAGGGCTGGAAAACCTGCCCATGTTTCTGCAGGCTCGCTAGGACCTGCACAGCAGAAATTCCACTGTTGCATAGGAAATGCCAGCAACACTCAAAGGGCTCAAGGTTTTTATCCTCCATTGTGTTTTGGAAACTTACGGATATCTGGGTTTGAATCCTCATCAAATACATGATTCAGTTAGGACACTTCTCAGGAGAAAACATTCCCCCAGCATTCTTCTAACTAACATTTTTTTCCAAACAGAAAAAAGGAGGAGAGGATACATACAGCCACAATGAGGAAATCCAGCCAGCACCAGGCATTAGTGAAGAACTTGACGAATCCGTAAGCACACCATTTCAGCAACATCTCCAGGATGAAAATGTAAGTGAAGACCTTGTCCGCATACTCCAGGATGGTCCGGATGGTTTTTCTCTGTTCTATGTAAATATCCTCAAAAGCCTGGGAAATAACCAGGTACTCCTGTCATTACATCAGATTTATTCCACAGTTCAATGTGGCAATTCAGAAGCTTATGCAAACAGTACTGAGATGAGCAGTGGAATTACATTTCTTACACAATGTAATTTATCTGCTATAGTAGTTGCACCACTGCAACACCAAAAAAATAAATAAAAAAAAATGTCCTGAATAAATAACCCTGCAAAGCTAGGTTTACACAATAACTTTTCTACCTTTTAGGGATCTGAGTAAAAGCCTTTATCTCTAAATGCTCAGCACCCAACAAATCCAAATTGGCTGAGTTCTCTGGAAATCACCCTGTTAGTTATTATGAAAACTATGCATGTAAAAAATACCAGGCTGCTGCTGTGGCGTACTAATTGTTGTGGACTTCTGTCCTTCTAAAGCTTGTGAGTAACGCGTGCTGCGGTTGTTTGTTGTATAACCCTATCTGCTAAACACTCTGTGTACTGTGTGAAAATGGACAAACACACACAGTAATTATTTGTATCTATGTAACATCAGAAGCTCAAGAAGTTCTGCAAAGATGAGAAAGTGAAGAAAGAGAAACATAACTATCTCTGTTTGGTAAAGTGGAAATGAGTCACAGATACAGGTTGACTGTCCAAAATCATCATGTTTCCAGCCAAACTACACTCAGAACCTAGACTTCCAGGCTTTTAGTCTTCATTCTTGATTTAAACTAAACAAACTCATTAAGAAAGGCTTCTGTACAGTACCTCCCACAATGGAGCTGTGCTGTTTTCCAAGTAAGAATCATCATAGCTTTCTTTTTCACTAAATTTCCTATATACAGTTTTCCCAAGAAGACGTCCCCTAGCTTAACACCACTGGGCTACAAGTATTTCTGTATTTTACTTACCAGAGCACCACTGCTCAGTAGGATCATAAAGATGATGAAAGTCTCAAACCAGTTATGTTCCACAATCAGAAAACACGTCTTCCTCAAGGTCCACCAAGACTTTCCCAGCCCTTCCTCAATATTGACCTGACAACATTTGCAGCGCTGCATGCAACCTGGAATGGAAATAATGCACGAAGGAGCATGAGCCCCAAATTTTGTCAGGTAACAGATGAGATAATGTAAGAATGTAAAATTGTCTCTGTCAAGAAGTGATTTAGATGCCAATAATATTAAACATGCCGAGTTTCCGTTAAAATGCTGTGTATTATTGAGGTTTTATCCTTACTTTCACCACTTCTGTACCTGGGCACCTGAATTAACTTGAATCCGTGATTAAGCTAGTTATATTTGGTGAGGTATCCATGCACTTGACAGGACAGGAATGGAGAACTTGCTCATAAAATAACCTTGAACCATTTAAAATTTCTTTGCCATGGGAATATCTGTAACGGATCAGCTGCTGAAAGACATTGAGGCCAGTGACAGAAGGGGGGGTGGGGGTGGTGAAGCAGATTTCTCTGCTTCTAAGTACTCAAGGCATTAATTGTACAAAAGATCAACCTGCCTTACCAGTAGGTCATCTAGATCCTTGCAATGGCAACTACATCTCCAAGGCCTTCACCTCACAAATTCTTCTAGATCAGTTTACCTGTGATGCAGGGTCCAAGAAAGCTCTCAAAATAAGCTAATACCCAGCCCCAGTCCAGACTCAAACCTGAGCTTAAGGTAAGCTTATAGTAGACACAGGTCCCAGTAACAGCTCAGAGGCTTCTTTCTACAACAACTTACCTTCCGTGAAACACGCATCTGGGTCCAGATACTCCTCTGGTGCCTCCACAGGGACTTCTTCCACTTCAGGTTTTATATCAATGGTGCTACCTTCAGAGGAGCTGGTATCATCGAGTTTCTTGAACACAAAATAAAGACCATTCCAACCTATAATTATTTCCCACCAAATATCGAACCTCATGATGACTGAGCAATTCATTCACCATATTAACTGTAAAGAAAATTGTTTCCTTACTTCACCTTGCTAAGATCCTGACCCAGCTTACATCTCACGTTAAGAGGACAGACAGCTTATTCAGTCGGTCTCTTTAATCTTATATCTAAATTTACTAGGTAAATGTAGAAGTATGGGTGGCTCTACATAAAGCAGCTCGCACAAGAAGCTTCTGTCTTGGGTGCAAAGACAATTTCATAATATAAACAGAAGTTTTGTGCTGGAACTATCTAGTTCTCCCTCCCAAGATGCTTCCAGGTGCTCACAGGTCAAATAACTAGAACCCATTATTAACATTACATCCTACCTCTTTGCTGCCATCAGGATCTGTATCACTGCTGAAATCCTCTGTGTTGAGATTTTCAAAATCTGATTCTCCTACAGCAATAGGTACCCGGACAGTGAGATTGGGGTTATTGATGAAGGACATGTGATCTTCATCTATTATGTATTTCTCCACACTGCTCCCAATTCCACTTGTTGTGCCATTGCCATTCTTCTGATAATCAATGTCTCTGTTGATATCAGCCCCCGTGTGGTTAGCGATGCAGTTCACCTTCTTGTCATACAATTCATCCAAGGGTTTGACCTCATCTGCCTCTCTCTGCTTGAAATGAGCATGCATGAATTCATGCACTTTTGCCTTGATCCAGGCAATGCCCTTCTTGATGCGAATAACAGAAATCTGCAGGTTGTTCATCTCCCCATCATCATCTGTTGCTGCCAAGTTGTCTGCGCTGAAGGAGCTCAGTAGCAAGGCCAAGAACAGGTTCAGCACCTGAAGGAGAAGAGGTCATGCTTGGCAGGGCTCTGACTGTGCTGACACACAAGGGTAATACTTCCAAAGCTGAGTCCGAGTATTTGGCCACCTGCGTCCTGCTAATGTCAACAGGGGCTGCAGAGCTAAGCCTCCAAACACCACACTGAGAAACAGCTCTGGTGTCCAATAGACCTACTGAGGTATTAGGACTTGAGGAACACAATGCTACTTGTAAGATATGCAACTGTTCACATTACTTCATAAAACACAAGACTAGAAGGAAACATCATGATCTAGTCTAACCTCCCACACAACAGGCCGTGCAATTTCACCAGTCGATTCTTGCACACAACTATACAGAATGATTGAACTAGTGGGCAGATTTTAGAAGAAACTTCCAGCCTTATTTTAACACTTCAGGCCTTCCCCTGTGTACCAAATTACTTCTTCTCCTGGAATTTGAAAAGCCAGGTTTTATGTTGAAGCGTCTTTTACCTCCATCAGGCAAGCTGGGGATCTGTCACCTTTTACTGAGGGTTTTGTACCTCCAGCTTTTATTGCAAAGTATTTGGATGCTTTTTTTGTGGGCAACCGGCTAAGGCCACACAAAGCACAGCCTTAATATTGTACTACCAAAGTCAACAGGACTGTTCATATGTCAAAGGCCATGAAGGACCCCAACAGAGCTGGAAGAGACTCCCTAGTCCTATGGTCTCTCCATGTTTTACCCCACCCAGAGGAAACCAATAAAAACCATCAGTAACTATTTACTGACCACTAAATTTCCGATGACCATGACCATCATGAAGACAATCAAGCACATGGCCTGTCCTGCCACCTCCATACAATCCCACATGGTCTCAATCCATTCCCCACACAACACACGGAAGACAATAAGGAAGGAGTGGAAGAAATCGTGCATGTGCCAGCGGGGTAGCTCACAGTCCGGATTGATCTTGCAGACACACTCCTTGTAGCTTTTGCCGAAGAGCTGCATGCCCACCACCGCGAAGATGAACACGATGATGGCTAGCACCAAGGTCAGGTTCCCCAGAGCACCCACTGAGTTACCGATGATTTTTATCAGCATATTCAGAGTGGGCCAAGACTTGGCCAGTTTGAAGACTCTCAGCTACAAAAACAAACAGACAAATGACACTTAATTTAATTTCACCTTAAAAAAAAAAAAAAAAGAGGAAAATCAGACAGAACTTTCTAAACTGAAGCCATTGTGTATTTCGTGTATTTTAATGAAATCATAAGCTCATGCTTCTGCTACTGAAGTCAGTGGCAGTAGGGAATGCTTAACTTCTCTTTCAATTCAGCCTTCTGTATTTTGTACTTAGTTATTCCCCACACACTGATCTCCCTTTACAATGGAAAAGTATAGAGCTTCTTGCTTTCAAACTTTGCAACATTAAGGAAGACTTATTTGAAGGGTGTGTGTCACAATTTATTTTTTTTTCCTGAATGTTTCTCATCTTCCTCTGGAAAAAAGTACTTGTTTTCCTGGCACATCCAGAACACACAATCAAAGCTTAACTTCCAGAGAATCTAATTTGGAGATAGACTTGCTGAAGCTGGATATAAGTTGGAGCTTCTGAGTAGTGAGCTCTTTGGAACATCTGACCTCAGCTGTGGATCTCTATGCCCCAAAACCTAACCTTGAGGTTTTCAGAATTTAATTTTCAAAAGCTAAACCACTGCCAGGACAAGATAAAGCACATGAAAGCTGTAGGTATTCAGCACTTTTATTACACTGTAACATACAGCCTAGCAAATTTGACTTGGTAAATTACCTCAAGAGACCACAGGAAATAAAGATGTGTTCTAATGAGGTCCATCAACACCAATATTAAGTGCTCTACACCAAGATACCTACCAAGTCAGCCTTCACTGCACATACGCAATGAGCTGTTGCTCAGATCTCATGAAATATAAACAGCAGTTGTGAAGTCAGAAGAGACCACAAAAAACGATACCACTACATCCTTGTCCTCTCAAAGAACAGAAAAAAAGGATTTGGGG
>VXAA01002516.1:31947-69380 GCA_013399115.1 Anseranas semipalmata | reverse complement strand
TTGGGGGTGGGGTGGGGGGGGTGGGTTGCCTTTACTTTGGTAGCTGCAAGATCAGAACATTCAAGAAGGACTGGAAGATGAATACCAATCGGAAAGATCGCAGCACGGAAAGTCCTTCCACATTTGCTAGACCCAGTTCCATTAAACTGAGGGAGACAATAAATCCATCAAAGATGTTCCAGCCTTCTTGGAAATAATAGTAGGGATCCATGGCGATGAGCTTCAGGAACATTTCTGCTGTGAAAATTCCAGTGAAAACCTGGAGCGTTGAGGAGAGAGACAGACAAAAGAACAAACAAAGATTCACTTTTGTTCATTTTCTGATCTTCAGTGTAACTATCAAACAATGCAATTCGTCACGCCAGTTCAAACACACAGTGTACGCAGTGCCACGTGCTTGTCCGCAATAGTCTTTTCTCTGCTGATACAGCTTCACTAGCACAAATCTCACTGACCTACTCAGGCACACCAGGAATTATCAGGTGGATTTTTAGGCAGTAATACGTTTTGACCAGAAAGGTGCACCCTTAGCCTACAGCTCTGAGTTGCCACAGACTGCAGGAAGCGCAAGCTCATGCCTCTCAGTGTCCTCTAGGAGCCTGTAATAGCAGCTCTTTCAGTGTAAGTCTACATTAAAAAGTAGTGTATCCTGGCAGGAATATTTACCAATACTGTCTTACCAGATTTCCTACGGAGAGCACGTGTTCAAACTCTGGGGTCATAGGATGGTGCTCCATTGCCATGAACAAAGTGTTCAGCACAATACAGATGGTGATGGCCAGGTCAACAAAAGGATCCATGACAATTAAGTTTACTATCTCCTTCAGCTTGATCCAGTATGGGTGGCATTCCCAGATCAAGAACGTGTTGGCAAATTTGTACCAGCAAGGGGGACATTTCCTCTGGGACTCTTCCAGCTCTACAGTCACAAAACAAAACAGCAGTGGAGTTCAGTCTTCTCCTGTAATGCTTCTCGATCTGTCTGACACCGAGCATGGCTAAAATACTCTCCGATCTTGCCTATCCCGAACCTCCCTCGTGTCTCCCTCCTTGTACAGCGATTCAACATTCTTGCAGCAAAGTTACATTTTGCCTTATCTTCATACAACCCTCAAAACAAAGAACTCCAGGATGCGTGGCAATGGCTTAATGCAGAGTTACTAAGCAATGAAGCTTACGACCATGGCCAATCATGCAGGTCACCCGGACAGACTCAAAAGAATCAGGTCAAGCCTTTGTGCTGAGCTTCACTTACTTCTCTTTGTACCTACGCAAGAGCTACATGCACAGCTGCACAACGTTACCAGGAAGTACAGTTTTAAACCTGTGCAACAGCACTGTGTATCTTATGATTCAATCTAAATTAGTTTAAATGAAAGGATATATTTAACTCAGAACTGATCAAGGTAAAATGGCTTAAATCAAAGTTACAGATTCTAAACTGTCTTTGGTGCCAGTTTTTAAATAACAAAGTTAAATGAATTCTGTGTTGAATGCAGACATGATCTAAAAGAGGAAATATATGACATAATGCTGCAAAGGATTTTGAACAGGAACAACCTGATTAAGACAAACCACATCCATTTACAGAAATCAAACATAACGCTATGTCCATTTTTTAAACTGGCTTATTTCAAGTGCCTAGAAAAAAAATGAGGAGCTTTCCCCCACCATTCTTTCACTTGCAATGGTTTTATTCAGGCTATACAGCTGTTCATACTGAAGTTTTATTTTATATAGGTAGGGAAAGGACCCCTGCTCTCTTTCTCATTGGTTCTCTGGTTGCTTAGTATTTAGTTGCCTTGGAATTTCTAAAGTTAAAAAAGAGGACCGTAGCACTGTAGCCTGTAGGCGTTTGCGCAGGAGGGAAGCAGCAGAAGAACCTTGCTCTGTTTCTAAGTATATTTAGTTTTCATACAGTTTTATTGCAGAAGACAGCAGGAATTTGAGATCATCAACCTCATATGGCTGCTGTTCACAAATTCTTGCTGGCTCCTGCATAACATATTTGGAAATCTCATCTCTGTGTGATGTCCACTTCAGAATTTCCATCATGCAGAAGTCCCTTTCTCTTCCAACAGCTATCACATTTGAGATCCTAGTGTAGCTCAAATCCTTTTTCTCCATGGCCTGTAAGCAAAGGAGGGTCTCTCCAGCCCTTGGGAGATGGCAGAAGACAGAACACCAGTATCAGACATTGTCTTATTCCTATAATCTCCACACCGCATATTCATTATTGTAAAATTACAACTCTTTGCTGCCTTTACCTCTATATCTATATAATTCAGATGCAAAACCAAGTAAAATAGTCTCATAAATGTTTCTGTATTAATAATGACTTGAAAGAAGCAGGTTTTGCAAACTCGAAAGCAGGGATAGGTCTGTTCTGTATGTGTGAAGGGCACGCGTGTTCTCTGTCAGGTACCGAGGCCCAAAGCAGATCTCCGCTGTGCAGCGCGTGCCCTAACAGAGCTAGCCCTGGCCTCAGCCTGTGCTCCTCACCCTGTTCCCCGGAAGGCCAGCCTTATAAACCAGCTATTGTTCTAATCCCCCCAGCCACTACAAAGCCATCTCACAAAGTTCAATATTACCATTCAGCATCCTCTTGGGCAAATCGAGCAGATGTGTGTCCATACCTGTCCCTTGTGACTGGTGGCAGCTCTGGCCACACAGGGGGACAGCCAGCACTACTCCAGCACAAGCAAACCCGGGCACATGTGGACCCCCACAGCAGAGTGAGAAACTACTGTAACTTCGTGGTGGATGGGTCCCCTGTCTTCCTAAAACACGCCACGAGAGGGCAATCGATACATACATACTGAAAAATACCAAAGGCACACCTTCAAACCATACCTACCCTCAACAAGGGTATTTGTCAAACCGGTCATTACGCTGTTGGTTCGATCCTTTCTTCCATAGGAGGCATTCATCTGATCCATCGAGACCAAGAGAGACCCACCAGGTTTCTTTTTAATTTCAATTTCAGTAGTACCCTGCAAAATTCATATGCTGATTAATACAAACTCTTAGTCTTCCTAGTATTTTACATGCTATCAGCCTAGAAATATGCCATGTATACCCAAGAGAGAAAAAAAAAAATTTGTTCCCGATAGCCTTTCCACTTTCCTATACTACATAAATGGTCAAAACAAAACTCAAGCCCTTGTTTCTGCTCGTACCATTGCCTTGCAGCCTTAGACAAATTAAGGATTATATTTTAAAAGAATGTTTCTAATGAACATTGCTGCGGTATAAAGCAGTTTATACCTTGTACTAGTACTCAACTAACAGCAGACAGGCAATGACTCCTAACGAGCCCACACTGCATCCTCTCTGGTCAGAGTGAGAATTCCACTCTGGCCTCATTTGGGACACCCAAATTAATACAGTTTAGCATCTGATAGTATTGCCGTTTATTTCAAACTCTGCACCTGAAAACTGTGATAAAAGCAGCTCAGCATGACCCAAGAACTAAGGGAATTTCCCACACACTGGCCCGCCAAGAAGCTGATTTTCAAACACAACAGGGACATGGCCACATCTCAGGTTTCACCCCTGTGAAGAATCACCTTGCTGCACTCAAGTCAAAGAGCTCACGCTCCTAAAGTCGCCTAGTGGATTCCCTCCTAAGATTGCTCTGGAAATGCCGGTCTGTTCGGGTACACGGAATCTTGCACACTAACAGATAACTGCTTCCTGATCACAGGAATTTGCCACTGTCTGCTTGCAAACCAAGCGCGCTTTCCTTCAGTGGCCTTTCAACGCTCTTTGCCACGAGGATGTCGTACTTCTGCCGAGGGGTCTGCACAGCCCATGCAGCTCTCCCACCGCGACAGTTAATTGCCTGTTGCACGCTTAACTCTCTCTACAGATAGTTAGCAAAAAGAACTGCCAAGTAATACTTTCTCTTTTACACATGCATCATGCGGACTACTATTCTCGCTATGTTCATGCTGTGTTAAAAAGATAATTAAATACTGAAGCAAAACATTGTATTAACATGCTAATTGGGGAAGAAAAAAAGAGGGTAGCAACTAATGCTTAACATAACTAGTTAGGGTCAATTAGGTTGCAAGAATTGAAACAATTATAAAAAATAGCTTGGAATTTATAGGCATGGTCACCAGACTTTTCTCAGAAACAATTGTTTTAGGAATGTCTTGAGTGGTTTCAATCTTATCCAGATTCTCATAAGCCCCCCTAATTAATATACTATTTTTGAGCTTTGTTTCTCTCCTGAACCATTGATCCATCAAAAAGGTTACTCAATACCAATTCAGTCAACTAATTTAAAAAAGTCACCATCAGGGAAAATTCAGATACTAAAAAAATACACATTTAAAAAAAATCCTTATTAACAGCTTCCCTTGTAAAATAAGTCCTTCAAAACTTAATAGCAATGAAACTAGTAGAATTTAACAGATATTTCCCTAAACATACTTCAGAGTGCAAGACTCTAGTCTGACAAAAATCCAGGCTCTGATATGGATTCACAGGGCCTACAAACTGACGGAAATGTTCAATCACTGTCCAACATGTATTTCTTCACCTAGGCTTCACATCCAAAAAGTGAAGTTATGAAAATGGAAGGTTTTTGAACAAGCACTTTAAATAATGTTTTTTACCCTGTGGATTTACCCAAACCTAAATTTTGGGCTTGAATCTGGACTTCTTGCTCTCCCTCCCTCACTGCTGGAGGCTCATTCTGTAAGCTGATCTATGGGAAGGAAATACTAAAAGCTGATGCACCTAAGTGCAGGCATGTCCCCAGTAACTGCACAGGATGGACAGGAGACTTCACATCATAAGAAACAACGAAAACAAATTCCTTGTTTGTCCTCCAAGGTATTCCTACTCCCTCTGAGGAAAAGAGGTCTCTCTCTAAATTTAGTAAGGGCTAAACGATTGTTTATATTTCCCTTTAAGCTCCCAAATATTTTATCTTACTGTGGAGAACATTTGCAAGAAACTTTGGTTGGTTTCCCCATTCCCATGCTGTAAATAGCTCCTTCTCAATTGCCCTGACATACGCCAAGGATTTCTGCTATTATTAGTCCTTCAATTTGGGACTCAATTCCAAGCCCTTTTTTTTCCCAGGAAGACAGGGGAAAAGGAGGTGGGTCATGAAGTCTGAGAAGGGAAGAAAGGAGAAGTCAAAGCACAGGGATTTAAATCCAGTACAGACATTGTCATCTGCGGTCAGACAAACCAACTCTCATTCCATCAGGGTGCCTGGTTCACTTGGAGGGCGGCATACAGGAAAGCAGAAGAGGACAGACCGCCATGCCTATGCTAGCTACTCATGGACCTCCTTACACTGTCATCAGCAGCTGCCTTATCTATTTTCACCTCAGGCAGAAGGCGTCCCCCAGGCATGCTGGAAGGTGGGCCGCCAATGAGGGACACCACGCCGTTACAGTCCACCGTGCTGTTCCTCTTCACGTTTCGGCGGAGGTTGGGAAAAATCCGCGAGGACCGGCTGCCTTGGCTGTAGCCACTGTAGCCGCTGTAGCTGCTCCTTCGGTCGCGGCCACGGATGGGGATGAAGAGGGAGTCTCTCCTGCCTTCGCTCTCCTCCACCGTGCTGTGCTCGTCATCGGCAAACTCATTCTCTGAACCTGGGTCACGAAATCGCCCTTTGTAGCTGAAGATGCTGCTCTTGCTATTGTGTCGGGAGAGAAAAGGGGAGCCTGGGATGCTGAGGAGAGACTAGGAGGAAGAAAAGAAAGAATGACAATGGGGTGAATAGTATGGAAACAAAGTACTTCAGTGCCCTCAAGTGCTGCTAAAGCAGTTTTGCTCCCTCTCCAAATCTACACAAACCATCGCCACTTCGACGTCGGCTATAGTTAGAAGTTCTTCGCTCTTGGCTGGCTGAGCTACACTGGTAAAGAACTTTCATCTGGTTAGGCTCACTCATCTCAGGAACAACTTATGTCAGGGTAAGTGCAAGGGCTGTAAACTCAGGCCATAAGTGTCCTCCTGATCCACTGCAAGTTTAAATGGGTGAGCAGATCCCTCTGACATGTTAACCAGGATCTAAATAGAATATTATCCTGACTATAAGTAAGCATAAACATTAAGGAAGGAAATGAAAACTACCTGGTTCATGATGGAAAACTTCCTTCCTATCCTGTTATCTGGTAGCCTGAATGCTTTCCTCCTCATGCCATCCTCTGATTCAGACTTGAACACCTTTTCATTGTCACCCTTCTCCTCTCCTTCCGACAGCTCTTTGTCCTTCCGTTTTTTCCTCCTGTTTCGACGCTCCTTGGCACTCTTGGAACTGAGTTTGGAAATCTCCGAAGAGCTCCGAGACATCCTCCCCCCACCATCATCTTCCACAGCATCCTCAGAGACTGTCCCTGCTGAAGTGACCATAGCAGCAGCCTGAAGGCAAAGGCAAGAGAACAGAAAAATAAATCAGATCTTAACTTGAATAATACTCCATTTTCTGCTTTGAGAGAGACCGTGGCTTAATGCATATAAGCACAAGACTTTGGCACGGGACTGAGATGCTTATTCTTTCCCTCTGAAGAACCTTGCAGCCAGGACTTGTAAACATTTTTATAGTCTACTTTTGCAAGTAGTAAAATCCTTCTCAGTCCCTCAGTTTTGTTTATAACCATTTGATAAAGGATCAACAAAGACGTACTTGCCTGTCTTGCAAAGGAATTCCCACACTTAACTAGAAACTCCAACAATGTTTATAAATTCCTTAATAAAAGGCAGTTGTCCTATCCAAAATAAACACGGCAAGCTTGTAGACATTCAGAAAAAAACAGCAGCTGCCGGGAGAGATGGTGAACAGCGTCAACCCCAGTCAACAGAGCATGTGATGCCAGGGAAAGCCAGCCGTGGCATGACTGCATTTTTGGTTATACATCACTGCTCTGTAATAACAGGCAAATAAATCTAAAAATATATAAATGCATAAAAAAATTACAATCAAAACACTCACCTGTGCTTCTTCCTGCTGCTTCTTCAATTGTTCTAACATAGCCTTAAATTCTGCCTCTTTCTGCTCTGCCTCCTCCAATGTGGCCTGGTTCTGCTCTTCATAAGCCATAGCTACCACAGCCAAAATTAGATTTACCAGATAGAATGATCCCACAAAGATCACCAAGACAAAGAAGATCATGTAGGTTTTTCCTGCTGCTCGTAAGGTCTAGAAATAGAAGAGAATGGTAGAGGGAATAGAAAAGGAAAGGGGAAAGCAATTTCTAGAGCGACACCCGCTATATGAACTGATCCAAAGTTTCTTGACCTGAATGCTTCCAAGAAAATACAGCTGTGCTGAATATTTAAGATCTCAGCACTTCTACTGCAAAGCGCTAAGACATTGCACATTCATTAGCCATAAACACAGAAGGTGACGTCCCTCTTCTTCTCTTGAGGGAACATCCAACTAATGCACACTGAAAAGGATTCAGAAGCACAGTGTGAAACTCAACGCCTAGTCTTCTTCAAAACAAAACAAAGCAAACAAAACAAAACAAAAACTTTTAAAAAGCCATTTCAGCAAGGTGCCAAAACCATCCTCAGGTCACAAGGAAACACTCTGCCCTCCAAAGCACCTGACCACCTTCTGTGAGCAGAGCTGAGCTTCTGCAGCACGCAGTCAGGTTCTTCCACAATTAATTCACAGCTCAGCTGTGCATGTGCTGAAGACCTACAATCCCTTCTGGACTTAAAGTACAACACCCGCTTTCAGGTAACATCCCCTTCCTTCTCAATACTCAAGGTCCAATTCTGCAGCTGTATTTCTGGTTCTTCTTTCAGATACTAGGAAGTAAATAAAGCTTGTGCCATTCTCCTTGTTCCCAAATTCTCCCATTGTATAACACTGAAGCAAAGCGTTTACTTACTAATTGATACAAGTTTTCCCAAAAGTCCTGAGTCATAAGGCGAAACAAAGCCAGAAAAGCCCAGCTGAAAGTGTCAAAGCTCGTGTAACCATAGTTTGGGTTCCGTCCTGCTTTCATGCATGTGTAACCCTCTGGACATTGACTGTAAAGAAGATGGAAGTCATTTCAGGGCATCAATACAGTAAAAGGGATAGGGCAAATTCATCACATGCACGTTAATCATGCTAACCAATTAGAGACAATAGTACATGGAAAGTTTCCAGTTCTGAACCAAAGGCCCCTACTTCTCTGGTGGTTTTTATGATTGGATTCTGAAGGAAATCATGCCACTAGTAATCATCATTAGATGTATCAGCCTCCTGAGATGACATGAAAAATGCCAGCTCACATCATTTTAGTGCAACACACAGTAACAATGGCTTAATAATTAGATTAAGAAATGTGAAACCTTTTACATTTGAAATAACACCAGAATCAACAAAGGAAGCAACAGGAAATATTCCAAAGGTTTTGTCATCGTTAGCAAACATCAATGGTAATTAGTCATTACTTTTAATAAAGCTCAACACTCACCCTGCATCTGAGCTGTTACCACAGAGCAAAGGATCAGGGGCACCAGGAATTATGTAAAAATTTGCTGAAGATGAAAAAGAAAAGATTATGTGCACACACATATGGAGTTAGAGGATTTAACATACTATCGCACTATAAAAACCTTAACTGAAGAGTCCTCTAGATCCCCTACTGGTAAATTTATCAGTAAACTAATTCAGCTTTACCCGTTAGCTGTGCCTGAGTTTAAACACCTTTCTGAAAGTCAGTATAGTGTTCTGAATGCAGATTTAACACTGGCTGACTGCACAGTAGAGAAGCTCAGTTCAAAGTGAGAAAGGAGGAAGAAATTAAGTTATAAAAACTTGTAGGCTGGCTCCTTGATCATCCGCAGCATCATTTATGGCTTGAAATCCTGCCAGCGTGGAAACAAGTTACCTCCTGTTAGTATAGATGCAAGGATGCTGCGAAGCAGAAACTGGTACCAACAACTCCACGTGCATTGCCTGAAGAGCTGAGCAGAACTAAATGAAGGACCTGACATTCAAGACCATGGATTCAAATGGGCAGAACTACTTCCCTTTTACCATATTTTAAACCCATTTTTAATTGGAAACAAAGCAGAAAAAAAAAGCATTTTGGACAAAATCCTTATTTATCTAAAAGAGCACAGCCAATACTTTTTAGAAAGATGAACCCAACTAGAAACACCTTAACAAGGTCAGGCTTCCAGAAATGGGAAAATATCCAAGCAAGGGGTTTTTATTGTGCAAAGCTGGGCACATCACATTATAAGCCACGTCAGAAATCCTGGTCAGCAGCATTAAGTCAAATAAGAAGGTTTTAGGGAGTATCACTGCAGAAATACCTACACATATTGTTGGTGTATTCCTCCCAGTCAAAGCCCTTAGAGCCGTTATCCAGGAAAGTCTCATTCACATTAATTGGCCATATCACACACTTGTTCCTCAAATTGCCCATAAACAGCTGCAACCCGATCAGAGCAAAGACACTGAGACAAAATACTGTCAAGATCATTACATCTGACAGCTTCTTCACAGACTGAATTAGGGCACCCACAATGGTCTTCAAGCCTGCAGAGAAGAAAACAAGACTAGAAATCACTCCTGTAGAACAAAAAAGGCATTGAAAATTCACATACGTACAGTACCTTACAAGTGCTATGTGGTGGCAAAAGATCGTTGCTATAAAGTGGCCAGGTTCCCGGGAACCCGACGCAGCTCCGGAGCACCGCGTGCGTTCGGGTTTTCCCACAGAGCACCACAAACGTGGTGAACGACCCGTCCCGATGCCAGCTGCAGGTTCACCAGTTGCAGAGGTGAACCAGCAACACTTAAGTCAAAACAAAGCACAGAGTTCATCCCTGAGAATATCGGAGTCTTGCAGGAGAGGATGCGAAGCGTACTCAGGACTCATTGCAATGAAGGCTGGGTTTGTCTAAACAAAGATGTTAAATTAAGATACGCAGCTACAAACCTCTCCACGGACACACTTAGTTGTCTTTAAACCTGGCTTACTGGCACAAACTACAACAACTTACAAAGATCAATGCCTTTCAAACTATCTACATCCGAAGTTTCTCCTGCTTAACCAAACTGTTTCAGCATTTCTTGCCTTGCAGGAGCCGAATCTTCCATTGAGATCTGGGGTTTCTTACAGCCAGGTGGGCAGGATTTCATTCAGTGCTGGCTCTTTGAGTTTTACCAAAGCTGCCAGGGTCATTAACAGGCAAGGCTCAATAATAAAAACAAGCCCAGGCATAAGCCAAGATGACCAAATCCTGCCAGTTTTCCAAACCAACCTGCCTGTAAGAGCAACCATCCATGACCATGGGGACACGTTACTGAGCAGCGTAACCCCTTCAGGAGACGTATGTCAACAAGTAAGACTTTGGGATGCAGGAACACTACCGCTTCAGGGCCCTGTGTTTAGTCTTTCTAATGTCGAGGAGGATCAATTGGCATTTATAGATGAGTAGCGAAGGATGCTGAACAGAGGAAGGAGTTAAATGACTAACTTTTCCAGGACTTTTATACAAAGCCTGGGGAACAATCCCCTTCCTTTCCCTTCCCTTGGCAATTCCCAGATCAATCATCCACTTTACAAAGTACGGCAATTCTGTCTATCAAACTGCCTCTCTGCACAGATTCATTTAGTGCTTCAGCAAATAAAGTAAAAAAGCTTCCACCACCTTTACTTAAGGCAAAGAGCAATGTAATATTTCCACCAAGACAAATTCAGTAAAATGAGGTCAAAATACAATTCTTAAGACAGCTCCTTCAGAGAATACCAGAATTCTCATTTCTAAGAGACAGAGCAGACGATTCCTTCACTGCTGGAGCTAAGTTTACTAAAACCTACAGATTCTCTCCACTGCATGAATTCAACTCAGCAGCACATGCTCATGAAACCAATCCCTAAATTTATTTTGAGCCGTGCTACAAATTCAGAACAGGGACATCTGATAGGAGACGCTGCCATGGGTCAGGCACTACCACAATAGTCTATTTTTTCACAACTGCACGGAAGTGTTTTTCTTGTGCCACACCAACAAAATATGTCCACAATTAGTTCCTCCCCTCCTTTCATTCACGATATGAAAAGGCATTTAATGACTTGTTGTGTGTTCTGCTTTATAGTCCTCTTATTCTAATCTATACCAAATTTTACCAATTTTTACATTCCCAAAGCATACATCCTCTCCATGGCCTGATACCTTTGTCCTACCCTCACCTACCAGTGCCTTCATGTTTCTGTCACTGATATTAGCCAAGACTGCACTGGTGGAGAAGTTATCCTTCTGAAGTATTTAAAGATTTACACAGCATAGGTATTTTGAAGTTCAAGCAACTATTCCAGTCTTGAAATGCTGCTCTGGATCACATCAAACTGCCAAAATATCCTGATGAACAACAGGCTGCTTAAAGGACCCAGTTCAGAAATTAAAAAAATAAAAGAAAGGAAAAAAAAAAAAACAGGAAAAAAAAAAAACACAGACCCAGGAATACAGGGCTAGATCAGATCCAAGTGTCTGTTCGAGGCCACACAAGATCCTGCAAACAAACCTCAGACAAGAAACCTTGCTATACCAACAGAGGTTTGATCCGTATCAGGAACATAAAGATTCAAAAATACAGAAGTAAAAAGGAATTATTATGGAGGCACAGTTTTTAAAAACATCCTTTATTTCCTTCAAAACTTTTAAATCACTGCCAAAGCCCAACTCAAACACAAAGCAGGCTTTTTGCTGTTAATTCTGGCAGACAAATAACCATTACAGCTCATTGGCATGCTCATCTCCATTGCTCAAATATGCTCCGCTCCGCACATGCAGCCATTTCCACCAGCGTTTGTGTTTCTGGATTGTATGTTGCTCTCTCACAGGCACAAAAAGGGAATGCAGTTTTGAACAAAGAGGATGACCTGGCAGCCAGAGAGCTCCCCGGCCCCTCACCAGACAAAAACAGCCTCGACAACCTCCGCTGATTCCACGTGGGATGTGTCACAGGCTGGCAACCCATGGCGACTGATGGCACCCGTAAATTAAATACCAATAACTTACGTGCCAATAAAGCTATCTTTAGACCACCACAGGTCAATGTGGTTTATCAAGCCATAAGATGAAAGCAATATTTTGGTGTTTCAGCTCATGGGTGCCACAGCCTGCTCCTGTCATACAAATCCACACAGACCCTCCACCTGCACAGTTTTATCCGGGGTCACGTAATATTCTAGTAGTATTTCCTGCTTTTATCTTGTCTAAAAAACACACTGAGGACGATTCCAATTATTGACAGAAGACTTAGTTAACACTTGTCATAACAATAAGATTATTTTCTCATTAGCTTAGCACAATGTTAAAATTCCCATTCTTTCAAACACACTGAAGCAGAAGGGGAACCCCTTTATATTTTGTATCAAGTATATTCTAAAAATCACTTCCGCTCTTAGACTTGATAAGCCTAATTTCATATTAAATAACCCAAAGGGTTAATTACACAAATGCTTTACGTTCCTCATATTTGTTAGTCATAAAACCAAAAGGGGAACAAAGGCTGCTCTTTACCTACGTGCTGAGGAACCACAACTGGGGCAATCCTATCCCAGAACCTAACTCATACAAATAACCAAAGTTTTGCTGTTTGCAATTCTAGCCATGGATTAATTCAGTGTATCCAACGCTCAGACAGGAAACCCCTCAGCTGGGTGCCGCAAATCGTCCTCTTAGTAAAAGTGTGGCTGCTCTGAACTAAGAAGAAGGGCTCAGATCCCCCCACTCCTTGCTGTCATTTGAAACAAAAGGAAAATTCCATTAGTTTCGAGTAGTATGGAGGGAATGATACAAAACTGAACTGGTCTACTCCTTTCCACAGGAAGACAAGGCATGCTGTTGCACATTTAGTAACCAGCTCATTAAAGTTGCATCATCTTCACTTTCCTATGATTATGAAAGCAAAACACATACGAAACTTATTTTAACATCGATGCTTTTCTTCGAGCAAAACAGTCAATACCTGTAGCAGGCTGATAGAATCGCAGCTGCACTTCAGATCCATCTAGTGCACTGCTAACAGCAATTATCAAAATACCTTTGTGCACTGCCAAACATTAAGGAAGGTAAGAACATTATTCCAGCATTCTCTCATTCAGTGCAAGAAAAGCAGGTGCCACTTAAGAGCATCATGCACAACAGCCATGTACATCTGATGGGTTTAGCAGTCTGGAATGGGGACAAAAGTGATGGGCCCCTACAATTCCACAGTTCATTTTCTGGCAAACATATGTGAAAGCATACCTGAGAGCAAAAGAACCTTTATTAGTTAATGCAGTAGGAAACTAAATGCAAAGAAATAGAAGAGCAGAACTCATCAAGTGATTATTTAGGGTTCCTACCTTGAGACAGTTCAAGCACCTATAAAAGCTGGAAGATTACAGGTGCTTCAGTGCCTGCGAGAACTGAGTCTTAAGCCTGACCTTAACATGAGGGACACTTTTGAGATACCATCTGCATGAGATTCTACACAAGTCACGAGCACTTTCTATACAAGAACTCAGGAGTCTCTCACTTCTAACCGTACTCTCAGTCCATGATGCCTCCATGGTCTCTTACAATAAAGAGACCTTTAATAAATAAAGCTCACCCTCTGACACTCAGGCTGAGCAAGTGACAGTCCTGCCAAGCCCAGCTCTGGGGGTGGCACGTGAAATGGGCAAGTCTATGAATTAGGACCTCTGGCTTAACAAAAGCTCAGACAGCGGTTTGGGCCACATACGATTGCATGAACAGCTGGCAACCAGTTCTGTGACAACATACAAATGTAAGAGCTGGTAATGCCAATGCTCTGTTTAGCTTCGTCTATCTCAAAATGGCAGCAGCAACCCTTTCCGGAGACGGGGCGGCAAGCTTCCTGTCATCACGTGTAAGACAACCTGCCCGAGATCCCACCTGAGTGCCAGTAACAGAGTAGCCTCATGCAGAATGGTTTAATCTCACTTGGGTTTCGCTTGCTTGCTTTACAAACTTATTCCTAAAACAACTCTGGAAACGCTGCTGTTAATGGGATGACTCACTCAGCAAGGAACTGTTTGGCTTGAGGACGAAGGGAGCGCCCGATTCTTTACTCATTTTGAACTTTTGGTCTGGCTTTCATTTCAGAGATTGGACAGCCACATATGTACACAGGGATAAAGACGTACGGAACAGCAGAGTGCTCATCCAATAACTGATGGCCCAGAAGCCTTCATTTCAAACCATTCCGTTTACACAGACTGCAAAGCCCATCAAAAATATCCCAGTGCCATTTCTGAGAAATAAGCAATGCAGGACGAGGGGGAAGATATCGAAGAGAGATACACGCAAGACCAGCCTTTAATGCTTAATGGTTCTCACCTGGAATAACAGAGATAGTTTTCAAAGCTCGGAGAACTCTGAAAGTTCTCAATGCTGAGACATTCCCAAGGTCCACAAACTCTGTGACATATCTGCAATGAGGGAGGTCACACACAAAAAACACAATGACAATACACACACCAAAAAAACAACAACTACAGACAAAGCAATACATCACTCACAGGGGCCTGTACCCAACAGCTAACACCAACCGGAGGCCGCCTTACCTGGAATTACAGAAATAGTTTTCAAAGCTCTCAATACTCTGAAAGTTCGAAGAGCTGAAACATTGCCTAGGTTTACAAACTCTGTTATATACCTGCAGAATTAAACCAGAGTTAATGGCACTGTTGGGGTCACCCTCCTTTTAATATAGTTGTCTGTTTGTAGGAAACAGTTTGTAATTTAAAACGTTTTAGAATCCGCATTTAAAAGAGAAAGAGAAAAAATTTCAAAGCCAAAACACAGGTTAAGTCTCTCTGCACTCGTCCAGGTACATGGTCAGACACTTGCATTCTCGCCTACACAGGGCATAAAAATTTAAGGCTAACTCTACAGAATCATAGAATCATAATCATAGCATGGCTTGGGTTGGGAGGGACCTTAAAGATCATCTGGTTCCAACCCCCCTGCCGTGGGCAGGGATGCCACCCACTAGATCAGGTTGGCCAGGGCCCCATCCAGCCTGGCCGTGAACACCTCCAGGGATGGGGCATCCTCATCCTCTCTGGGCAACCTGTTCCAGTGCCTCACCACAAGACGAAGGTAGATGTAAAACTGTCAAATATGCCAGGAGTCTTGGTGACATCACCCCTGTTCAATGGTTTCAGGTATATTTGCTTTGCTTTCCTTCATGTTTTTAATAGAGCATCATCATCTTTCGCGTTGCTTAGCATCCTTCATTTTAATCCATTATGCTTTAGCACCTGTTTGTGAGCCACAGGTAGGTATGGTTATCCCCATTTTACGGAGGGATAAACCTGAGACACACAGAGGGTAAGAGGCTTGGTGCAAGGTTAACAGAGTTCGATTTTATCACAACTTAGAAGAGAGTATTTCCTCTGTGCTGTCTGGCAAGAAGTAGGGTATGAAAAAGCAAAGAAATGTGCTATATTCAAGATGCCTCCTGGTGCAGGGAGGCCACCACAAGTGTTTCATAAAACTTAGATGCTATTAATGGGATTTAAATAACACAGGTTTGCTCTAGCCCTTGGCACAAAAAAGAATTTCATTTGATGTTTCCAGGGCCAAACTCTCCTACAGCAGGGCAACCTCACTGGAAATAAAGGGATTATATAGTTAGATCAGCTGAAGTTTTAGCAGATTTATTTAGTAACAATGCACTGGGCCTTATAAAGCCAGCATGCTGTTACTTGTTAATTTCTTACAAAAGAAAGGAAGTGACCAATTCAAGGCAATTTCGACCTATGTGCAGAGAAGCGGGAGCCTGACCCCCAAAGGCATGTTTACTCTGTGCACAGCAGATCCTTGTCTCTTTGAAAGTAAAAATAAGTCAGTGAGTTACAGCTTATTTACCTTTTGTGTACAATGCCCAACTCTTTGCATGTAATTTAAATACATCACTAAAAGGCACATAGAAAAAGAGCAGACACTCAGGAAAATCAGCAACCTAGGCTGCAGAATGCAGCCAAAACAGGGCTATGGCATTTCATACGATTAAAGCATTTTATTCCAATCAAATGCAAGTGCTCTGAACCCTTGAAAACCAGGCTCCTGAGCCTTCCTACGTGGTCCTTCAGTCTTCATTGGCTATCACTGACTATGGGAGCCCAAACATGCACACGTGCAATATTTCAAAACATATAAAAGGGAAAAAATCTCTTCCACCAGCGACTGCAATTGCCAGTGAGGTACACCTGGTTCTCATCAGCAGTACTAAGACTAATCAACCATCAACACAGGGCAATTAAGGAAAAAGCCCGGCCACCAGAGGTCTGGTGTGCACCTCCAGGTTCAGCTGGGAACTCAGGCATCCACGTGGACTCCTCATTCTGAGACCAATGTAAGCTGATCCAGCACAAGAGAAAAGAACGAGGAAGCAAAATAAAGTGTCTCCTTTTCTGACACCGCATCTTCATTAGAAATTGCACAACCTGCAAATTGCAGCCCAAGAAATTTTAACATGCAAGCCCAAAGAGGGAAGGGGTGGTAGAGACGAGAATTTAGAGATGTTTGGCTCCTAATCCTATGCTCAACAGAACAAGCTGCTGTTCTGGCACGTGAGCCAATCTAGAACGCTAGACGCTATTATAAAAATCTTTTATTAACAAAGGCAGGTTTTAGAAAATTGCATTTTCTGCAGCAGCGTTGCCACTAAATCCACAGAGTTGCATTTTAGATCTGTGACTCTGTGTCAGGTTTTCTATTGGAAAATCAAAGACATCTTTTGGGGATTCACTTGAGCTTTCCTTGATTTATTTTTTCCTTACACACCCACCCTCTTCCTAAGGTCTCATCCCCTCCCGTATGCCACAAATACCTGAAATAATTTGAAAATTCAACTTACGCCATCATGATCACACTGAAATCTAGCCAGTTCCATGGATCACGTAGGAAAGTAAAGCCATCTATACAGAAACCTCTTGCAATAATTTTCACAAGTGATTCAAATGTATAAATACCAGTGAATGTATACCTGTTAAAAGGAATAAAGAGAGCCGCACTGAGAAGTTTGTAGAAATGTAATGCTAGTCATGAAAACAGATGAATTGCAAGCACTTTTGTCTAAACAAAGTGGATATAAAAGACTTGTATTCATGCTAATTTAAATGAGTAAGAACAGATTTCTGAATAGAAGAAAAGCAACATTCTGTGAGATTCTTAAAAATAGAAGAATTATTACTTACTCCACATTCTTCGACCATTCAGGCGGGTTACTAAAAGTCATAAATACACAGTTGGTCAAAATAGTGCACATAATGATCATGCTAAATACTGTAGAACAAAGTCAAGGATCAAAGGCACACCATCTTACAGCTCCCCAAAGATCACTGTACCACAATACAGCTCAACAACAATTTCCAGGCTATTCTCTGTGTACTATACATAAGAGCCAAGATGCTTCCTGCAGTCATGGGAGATAAGAACAGGGGCGACTCTACACAAAGAGTATTTTTACATCACCATTCACTTTATTTTCTATTTTTTGATATGTGCTAGCAATTAATAGATCATATGCCTTAATAAAAATGTCTTCCCAAATAATTCCATCTATTCAGTATCATCAAAATGTATGGTCTGCTAATATATCCAACGGGGAAGCAGCATTGCATCCATGGACACCTAGGATTCAGCTTGGAGAAAATCTTACAAATCTTTCCAAGGTGTATTGGAAATGCAATACTTACTTTCACAGTGCAGTACACTGGACAGATCAATCTATACCTCTGAGATACAGAATTTTATTTCCCGTTTCTGCTTCCCTGCTGGAAGAGGCAGGTTTACAAACCTTGTACCACCTGCCAGCTGCTGCAGTCTCCCAGTGCACTTCCTCACCGTTGCATAGTCATTTGCACGAGCAAAAAAAGGTCAAATTTCAAACACATCGCTCAAATTTATTTATTTTTTTCTTAAAGGCAACAGGTTTTCAGACCATTCTGTTAAGAGAAAGAGGAAGAAGGGGTGGCTAGGAATAAAATCTCTGACTCCTCAAATGTAAATACAGAGAGCTGTTACTCCTTGTCCCTTTATATTAACACTCAGCTTGGGCAAACTGGCTCATCATCTTCTCAACGTCCGCTGACATAATTCACCGGACAATTCTGTAAAGCCTTGTATACCCAAACTGAGATTTCTCAGCATGTTTACAAAGACGTACCTTCCCACTGAACCCCCCGCTCCCCCTGTGTGTCCGGGACACATCTGCAGATGAAGGGCACCGGACTGATTTGAGGAGCATTGTGGGGACAGCCCAGTTTCAGAACTGGAAGTTCGGGTGGATTTTAACTACTGAATTCTTAGCAGAATGGTGAAATGCAGGGTCAGATCCAAAGCTGTCTGACATCAAAAAACTACTTAAGGAGACTCCAATGGCTCTTAGAACAAGGCCCCAGATCCCCTGCCAGGATCTGTCTCAACATGACAGATCTGCATCTCTCAGCTGCATCCCAGCACATCCAGAGGGGAGGAAAATCCATGAGAGGTAACACAAGCCAAAAAACACGTTCGGCCCCCAAGTCGAGTTTGAAGCATTAGAAGATGGAAAAGCTTTTTCTTCATCAGATGAAAGAAGTTATTACAGAGAAGTCCCTGAAATACCAAATGAATGTGTTTCCATGAGATCTGTTTGAGAGTCACTTTCTAAAAATCAACAAACGAACAGGGCAAACCAGCCCATCCAATACACTGCGTTTTTTCCTCCTCTCTTAATAACACATGCAGATGATGTTTCAGAAGCTGTCAGAGAGGTCTGAAGCCCAGCAGTGGAACATTTTGGAAGAGCCTTGCCATTAGAAGGAAGTTTGAGAGATGCCAGAAGAGCAGGAAATTAGTCAGCATCTAATTACATATAAGGTATCTTTGGCTCCTTTTCCAGATACTAATTCTATTTAACCACTCTAGCAGCTAGTTAAAGCTCAACTCCTCTTCATGTGAAGCATAATCTTAAACCCTGTCTGTTCCAATACTTATCAATGTATGCGTATTGATGGAGGAATGGACACAGATAGGTACAATTTAGCAAGGAATATAAATTAAACATTTACTTGTTCGGATATGTCTAAATGGCCATGCTTTTCCATTCAAAACAAATTTGCCTTCACCAGGCACAGAACTGTAATTCACAAATAATGTTTGAATTGAGCAATAAGACAACAGGTAAGAGACTTTTCAACCAATAAAGACAAAAACGACTCAGTAGCAAAAAGGATATGAATGTATCAAAATTTTAATAGCTATTCTTCTAAACAGATTAAAAGGACTTAAAATGTACAAGGCAGGTGTGGCACTAAATCGGAAGAGTGTTTTCCCTCTGTTTAGTACTACAAAGGTCTGTAGAGAAAGAAAGAAAGAAAGAAAAAGAAAGAGAGAGAGAGAGAGTTAATGCATGAAAATCAAAGCATGAGCAGCATAAAGAAAAGACCAACAACTTTCATGGTAAAAAGAACACATTTTCTGCTTTGTTAGATGATAATCTCTTTTAAGAAGTTCCCATTAGGGTAAAATATACCTACCAGTACACCACAAATAATTCTACCGCAAACCATCCTTTTCACTAGCCACTACAGAGCAGAAGCAATATCTCCCATGCAAAAGCACACGTTTCCATCCCACGGGGGTAGGAGCACCACCATCCCTATCCGAGAGATAAGAATCGAGGTCCCAGACACCTAAGGATCACAAACTCAGGAGCAGAAGTGGCAGCTGAACCCAGGCTTCAGGCCATGGCCCTGTGCACAGGACCATCTTTACGGCACAGCGCTCGGGCAGCCCGTGCCTCCTTCCCACACCTTGCTAACAGCTACCGCAACGAACCGTGTTTCACGGGGCAGCACCCCACCTGCAAAAAGAGATTGAGAGATAAGCAGAAGAAAACGCCATGGCAGAGCCCCACCCAGCAGACTCGACAAGTCAGCGATCCATCGTATGCATCGTTCCCACTCGCTGGCACTTCGGAACATATTCCACAACGGTGCACAACCTCCAGTCGCAGTCATGTGCTCCCAGTGCCTTTAATTAGCGAGTTAAGGTTCGCTCCCGTACGCAGAACCCGCGGCATGAATCATGTAAACATGCGGCAGAATACATCTCAGCTCTCCACCACCCTTAAAATACAGACCCGCCGCTTTCTCTCCCCATGAGCGAGCATGCATATCAAAAAGCACGGGGAGAATCACACGTGGCCATCTGGAAATGCAAAATTAGAACGGTGGCCGCTTAATACCAGCACGCTCGACGCACCCACCGCTCGAGTTGAAGGAAAAAAGTAATTTGTGTGTACAGAAAAGCCGAAGTCCTTTTCCCGGCACCATTTTCCCATTTCCCCGCTCCCCCCCGGGATGCTGCAGGACGGGCGAGATGGGATGAAGGGCAGACGGCCGCGGGGGCGCGGAGCAGAGCGCGCTCGCTGCAAGCTGCCTCCCCAGCAGCAGCCCACCGCTTGGCACAGCCCCGAGAGCCCAGCACCGGGGAATCCACGAGGGCTTTCTGCCAACGCAGCCGCTGTGCTTCCCCAGGAGACTCACTCTTATGAAATTTGTCATTTCCCTCCTAGTAAGTGAAACAACGCGTTTTAGCTCATTTGGCTAAATTAGACCATTGAGCAGTAAATTATTTGAAAAGGAAATCAAAATCAGATTGTGGTTCAGCGCTAAGAGAGAAATATTAGTTAGCATAACCACTAATGCATCTCCCAGCAAAAAGCACTTTAAAGACAACCTTGGAGAGCTCTTAAATTGCAGCATCAAGAATTAATGAACAGATTACCTTGACATGTAAGAGTATTATAAAAGGCCGTAAGTTTTCCAAAGTTGCCGATTACAGAGTGCCCAGGGGCTGCCCAGTTTCAAGAACCAGCTGTCTCTCCTTCCCCAGCACAACAAACTTTTCAAGATACCCCTACCATTCATTTTTACACCTCCTCTCATGCCCAACAAAGGCTTCAGAAGAGGATACCCCCCCCATGCCAGGGCTTCACACTTCACTTGTGTCCCTAGCACAACACAGCTCTCAACGCTGTGATGACTTTTAAGCAATGAAATCTCCAGCGTGGCTGTGCTGAAAATTATGTGAGCGCTTGCTGAGCTGGATAAAGGCAGAAATTCTCCAAAGCCACCACGCAGTGGTTTGCGGGGTGGCTACGCTTCATCCTGCCTCCAGTTCTCCACGGGGAAGTCGCCGTGTGGGAGCACTCCCATTTGCTGATACAGCTCAGCGAGGCAGAAGCAGAACCACTCCTCACCTGGAGACGTGGAGGCACGCTGCATCGCAGGTGTAAACCAACCCAATGACTTCAGACCTGGACTAGAAGAGCAAGCCAGGCTCAGCGGGGGACGCGGACATAAACCGCTCCGCACCGAGGGTCAGACGCCGCTTGCCTTGGCGTGCTGCAGCGGCTGCGTGGGAACATGCTCTCAGAGGCCATTTCACAAGGACTGACCCAGAAATTTGGCACTCCCTGGTAGTAATACGAGCTGTTTCGTCCAACCATGAGGGCAACAGCCTGCCACACACGAACTCCTCGTTCTGCTGGCCAGCTTAGTCCATCATCTCTTACATGACCTGACGTAAGGCAGTTCCTTGCTTTCTCTTCCATGCTCTGCCCAGCCTTCCCTTCTTACAAGGTGCTGCTTGTTGAATTTATTTATTGCTTTCTATAAAGCCCGTCAAAATTGGGCCTTTCAGTAACACAAATAAGATGCTGTTCTTTCCAGTCTGCTCATTGATTATGATGGTTCCAAGATCCACTGCTACAGTTCCCTAGTGTATCTTATAAAATCCTGGGTAAAACTCCACTTGGCCTTCTAAAAAGAAAGGGCACAAAAGCCAAAAATCATCTGGCAATTTAAAATCTTAGTTCTTCTTTATGCTGCTGACATATTAAAACTCAATTTCAAAATGGCTGCATGCTCTTAAAATGCTTGCTGGTTCAGGTCCAAGAACATCCTTAAGCCCTTTTAAGATCTGCTGAGGCAAAACTTAAAACTCAGAGAAAGGCGATACCTGGAAAAAGGCATTTTGCAGTCTTCTTGTAAGAGACGAAGTCTGGCTGAACTTTCAAAAGTCTCAGTTTGTTGTTAAAGAGTCGTGAAAAGGCTCTGTCCACTTGAGTTTTCTTACAGTTGGCTGGGAATCTATGCTTTAAAAAGCCTTAAAATATTTCTCACATAAGAAGTAATATCACAAAAGCTAAGTTTTCTCTAAACCAATTTGCAAAATAGTGCTTGAAAGAAGCTGTGCTGGAGAGTATGACAGAATTGATCAAGCGATGGCAAAAAGAAGTCCAGTTATATGAAGATTTAAACTAATCTTGCCTCATGCAGGTTTTACATTAAGCATTTCTGTAATGGCTGAAAAGAGAGGAGGAGTGGGCAGAAGATTTAAGAAGAAAACAGCTTTATGAACAGCATATGAACATATGGAACCACATTCCTACAGCGGTAACACGATGACTGCCTTACTCCCAGTGTTAAGCAAAAGAGAGCAGAGACGTTCTGATGACACCCTGAGCAAGTTACTTGAACGCAGCTATCTTCAAGAGGAATTTACAGGGGGCTCTGGCACCCTGTATGCTGAAGAAGTATACACAGAATTAAATATCAAGGCAAAATATTTTTCACGTCTGTTTTGGCTCATAAAGGTGTCCTTTACAATACAGAAAACATTTTTCTACCCCCACCCTCCAAACAGGAGGAACATTTATTCTTCATTAGTAAATTATTTTTTTGCCACTGAAAAGCTCATGTGGGGGGGATATCTGCCACACTCGCTCTTGTTTTAATCTCTTGGTTGAAGTCCAAAATAGAAAAAACACCTGACATTTTTTGAAATTTATGAAATAAAACATTACTGAAAGATGCGATAAATAGCATTCAGCATGCGATATTGAGAAACTGATCAGGATTGAAGTTTTAACGGCATCACGATCTGCCTATGTAAGAAAATTCAGTCCGTCTCAGGAGCGGAAATGCTCTTGCTTCCTTCCACTCACCACCAGTGGGCTGCATCTATTTAGGTTGTTGCGGCAGAGATTCTCTCGCCTCCCCGTCTGTGCCGCGCTCGGCGCACCCTGACCACGGCACGGAAGCCCTACTTGCTGCGGCAAGGCTGGATGCAAGCAGTGCCATCACCTGTCACCCGAGGACTAGCCGTACAACAGCGAACGGCTCCATTACTGTCTGCCTTCCATCCAACACCCAGGAAGAAGGGACTGGCAGGGATTACGCTCCCCTCCCTTTGCCTGCTCCTTTTAAGCCTACTGGAGAGATGGAGTGGAAGAAAAATACCTCTAAACACACAACTCCTGGAAAAGGCGTTCCCTTCTGGAAATAAGAATAAAAGGCTGACTTTTGAGATGGCCCCAATCTTTTGCTTCTTCCCTGAAATGGGCGTGAAGCTCGGTGGCAGCACCACGACCTCGCGGGGCCATAACCTTGCCGTAGAGAAGTCCTAAGCGAAGGCTCCTTGAAGCACACGCTAGAGACAAACACGCCTCTCCCACGCTGGTCTTTCACTTCCCTGTAATTTTCCCAGTTCCACACCCTCAAGGTGACATTCCGGGCTGGAGGGCCCGTTTCCAAACGATGCATGTGACTTGATGAAGTTGCAAGTCACTCTATTGGCACATACACACAAGCAAGATCCTCAGGTGCCCATCCGCAAGCTATAGGTGACCTCAGACAATCCCACTCTAGCCTCTGATGTTCGGAGAGGCATAGAGTTTTCTACAAATGTAGGGTTGATTCTTCCACTGAAATCAACCCGCCTAAGCTTATATATGAACTCCGCTCCCAGAAAAAGTAGGGACCTTCTACTGCCTCCTAAATGGAGCAATCACAGGAGCGTTTGAACCTTCACCTTGCTCTGCAGCAAGCATGGAAGAGATTCATATCGAGTGAAATGGATGGCAGGTACTTGAGGAAAGGTGACCACAACCCGGCAAAAGTCAGGTTCAATGGAAAGGAACAGGGCAAGGAGTTGTTTAGTGGGACTGACAGCCCAAGCCATAAATGGGAGAGAAGGAAAGAGGCCTAAAAAATGGGAAAGCATAAAAAAAAATAGAACTATTAATAAGTCTGCGGAAATAGAAGAGGATGATGGTCCTTACCTCTTGCATAAGCAAACACAGGAGGATGTTCAGCTCTGTGGCACACGCGGAGAATCCTTCCGTTCCTCCCCATTCTGCTCAGTGCCCGACACAGGCTCGGACAAACCCAGCACTGGGGCTCAAGAGCACGAGAAAGATGATGCCATTAAGTGACAAGCACTCCTTTCTGCAGTAGGTGATCACATCTCCTTCTACAAATATCTTACATTGAAAGGTATCCAAGATCCTCACAAAAGCACCCGAGACTTTCTAGGGCAGAAAGCGTTCGAACCGACTGGGCAATAGGAAAACACGCCTACAAGTTCTGACTCACTGCTTGCCTAGAGTTTGAGGCAATCAGCTGGTTTGCTTTCATTGCTGAGGATGCTCACACAGGTGTGTTCTCTCAATTTCATTTGTACGTATCAGCAAGGAAGCTCATGTGCGAGTATTTATTTTTTAATTGAAATTTTTCAGGTGTCTGCATCAGATGTCATGGGCAAGTAATGCTTCTCCCATGTACTTCAGACCAGGAATTGGAAGGCAATTATCATTTGCAAAACAAAGAACCAAGGAAAAACTTCTCTCTAGTAGTTACATAAAGACAAAGAGGAGCTACCTTAGCTCCATAAACTGTTACCTGTGAGCAAATGGACCTTCCTGATTCTATTTCGAGTCATTATTCCCATTTTGCAAAGCAAAGAAACTGAGCAAAGAAAAATGAAGCAGCTTGGACAAAACAGAACGGCTTGCAGAGCTGGGCTCTGAACCCAGGAGTTTTGACTCCCTGACCACAGTTCTGTTTCTAGGTCACTCTGTTTCTCCTTTAAATATCAGTTAACAGGCCACTGGAAAGTTCAGCTTCTCAGTTAAAACGCAGTTTCAGTTTCCTTAGACAAACCAAGATCACTGTGTCCTACTGCAAGGAAAAGCAACCAGCTGATTTGTTCCTATGCATGCTGTACGTCTAGCTTTAAAAGAAAAGACCTATGATGCAAAGCCTTCTGGCAAATGCTAGAGAGGAAAAAAAAATCTTGGAAAACTTCCCGTGATTCAAGCAGATTTGCAATTCCTGATGATTCAGAGAAGGGCCTTTTTTAATGGCGTTAAAAAATTCTTTGTGGGAAGTCACCGACTATTTGAAGCAAAGAAGTAACACACCTAAGCTCTTGCCATACCAAAGTGGAGGCAAAAGACATAAACCCAGGAAAATGTTAATCCAGTGTTTATGGGGCAAGCAAGGCTCTTTTCACAAACAGCACGTACGAGGCTGGCGGGGCTGCACGAGTTCGCCTCCTGTCTCCAGAACCTTCCCCTCCACGTGCAGCTGCTCCGGCTCCCCCGAGAGCTCGCATCCCCGCGTGGCAGGCGGACCGCGCGAGCGGCTACACGCAGAAACGCACGGCTCTCTTCTGGAGACATGACGGATGTCTTCAAAGTTGGGAATGCAGCTTGTTTTTTTCTAAAAAGGGAAGATTTATCAATAGCTTTGTGTTTGGAGGCAAATCTGAAGACTGAGGAAGCGTGAGGGCTAATGGTGTCTCCTTCTGGCGGAACCCAGCGCCCCAGGACATGGCGGCACCACTGCCCTTCCAGCACGGCCTCGCTATTTTAGCCACAAAGACCACAGCCTGATCCTCCAACATCCTGTCTGTTCGACTACACGGACACAAATGGTACAGAACCCTCCTCTCTGGATTTGCAGGGATGCTCCATAATACCTGCTCTGGCTGGGTGCAAGCGGCCAGCCAAAGCCAAAGCGATCCTGGGAACCGCTCTTGAGCTCCGTGTCTCTGTTTCACAGCCTGCCCACACCAAAACCAGGCAACAACAGATTTGTTTAATAAAGAGAAAATATTTGCTTAATAAAGAGAAAATATTTCTGAGGGATAACATAAGCTTCCTTCTTACCACCAACAGCAGTTGTCAATACATTTCCTTAAGTAAAACATCCACCTAAACACCAATCTGACTGGTTTTCAACATCCACAAAGCACCGGATTTTGAAGCCCCGCTCTGAGCTGGGACCTGTACTGCTAGCACCACTGACAAAGTCCATAAGCATTAAATTCAGTAGTGGAAATGCGGAGAACAATTATCAGATATTCTAAACTTGAGCAACCAAATTCAGTTAACTCCGTGTGAATGTTGCCCTGCAAGTCACAGGATCGCTTCTGAGTGTGGCAAGAAACGTCTGCCCCGGCACAAAGTCATGCAATTTTGTTACCTGTGATAACTCACTGATTTTACACAATAGCACTTTATCCAAGTTTTGAATGGTCACATCAAAGCTGTCACATATACAGCCAAACCTGCAGCTTCTCAAATGCAGCTAAGCCCAAGTTATACCTTTCTGGTAATTATCTCTGCTTATGCAAATTACATTTCTATCAAAGAAAGCAATGAAATTGAACAGCAGAAAAGAACCTCAGTTTTAAGTCATCTAGCCTTCTAAGAAAATTCGTGATCACACTCCTCCTTATTTCACCAGTAGAAGACCCCCCCCTCCATGTCGAACAGTTTGCTTACTCACCACTTCCCCCAAGATACCACTTCATTTCAGCACCAATAAATGTCTCCTGCCTTATCACCTTAATTCCACAGACAATTTTTTTAAAAATAAAAATTCTGAGGATGAAAGCGATTTAAATAATTTCTCACTTCTTTTTTGTCACAATTCTAAATATCACAGTTTCATTATGATCAACTTCAAAATGAATTCCATGCAAGTAATGAAATATATACACTTAAAACTGTTACCGTTACCCCTCAGTTAAATTCTTCTTATTGCCCTCATGGTTAAAATTGGCACATTAGCACAACTTTGTCTATTTTTAGTTTCCAGACCTTGTTCTGCTGTCTCTATCCAAGTAGGTGCTTAAGGACTGATCGTATCATCTCTAACTTAGCTGAACTGGATAATTGTTCCAAAGGTGCATGAAGCACAAGGGAAATACTGTTAAACTTCAGGAACAGAATATACAACAACAACAACAACAAAGCCCCATCCAAAGACTCCATTCTTTGTCTTCTATTTAAATCATACCCAAACCTGCAACCTCCTAAGCAAAAGGTGGTTTAGCGACTTCTTCCTTGCAGACTCACTTTCTGGGTCATATAATAAGGGTCAAAGTCCTCCAGTGGTACAGCAACCAGGCCTTTAGGGATGTCCCCGTAGATGAAAGGCAAATTCTTCCCTGCCTCAAGGTCACTGTTTGGTTTTGGTTTGCTGTCTTCATCATCATCCCGGTGGCTGCTGTCTTGCTTTGGACGCTTCTTCTTTTTTTCTTCTGCAATGCGTTTCTCAATGTTAGCCAGAGACTCCGGAGTGAAAGGTTTAAAACTATCGGGGCCTGGTGGTGCGAGCAGCCGTGCTGCCATCTTTTCATCCTGCAGCAGCTTCTTTAGTGATGTTGCACCCCGGACAGGTCAGCTCTGCAGGGGAGCAAACAGCACAGGCAGAACAAAGAGTCAGTCACAGCAAAAACAGGCGGACCAGCACATATCACTGAGGACCCAAAGGCAACCAGGTCCGTGGGTCCAACCACCGCGCCGAGAGCCGACCCGATTTGGGAGCCTCCCAACCACAAACTTGAGTACGGAAGCTTTTCCGAAAAGCAACTTTATTGAAAACAGTACATTCCAGGAAAAAAAAAAAAAAGATTTTACTAGTCATTGCTCTCTAGCAAACCGATTATTAGACAAAAGTTCCAAGTCAGCTCTGTTCCCGGGGTCAGGACGAGGTGCCCAGCCATGTCTAAAAGGGGCTGGGGATTAGCACATTCGCCACCCTGCTGAGGAGGCATTTAGCAAAGCTAAACCTCCTCTCAACGCCCTTGCTCCTCATGCGAAAGAGGAATAACCTGGGGCTGGGTTTCCTGAAGAGCAGAGTAGCCAGCAAGCACCGCGTACGCTGAGCTCCGCTGGCAGAAGCGGTCCTGCACGCCCCGTCGTTTTACTTACACAGATATATATATAGTTTCATTTTATGTACACACATACATAATTTTCAGGGTTTCTATTAATTCCAGGCCCTAAAAATTAACTACATTTAAAAGACTTCCATCAAGTACAATCATTATTTCTGAAAACTAAATTTCTATACAATGTGGGTTAGATACAGAGCCCTCTTTGTGCCAGATGCAGCACAAATGAGTTCTTCCCCACGGCACAGAGCACAAAGAGAAGAGGAGGAAGCAGACAAGGTCCAGCAGCACAGCTGAGGAGGCCTCGCAGAGCTTCCAGCCTGCGAAGTAGCTCAGACCTTCACAGGCCGTTGCGCTGGCCCTACGAAGAGCACCTCGCTCTCTTCCCAGGAGAAAAGCTGCTAGAAGTTAGTTTGTCTGAATCCAGCCCGCCTACAAACCCTCTGCAGCTTTGCACCTTTTGCCAAGCTTTTGCCTGAGAACCAGCGCGGCAAATACGCTGCAATCCTGACAGCGTGCTACCTCTTCAAGCTTTTCACACGACGGGAAGAGGCCAAGGGAGGCGAGGAATCGCAGCAAGCCTGCACCGATGCAAAGGCACTGCAGCACTGCAGGCTGGAACGCCACGGAGCACTGGCGCTTCAGGCAGCAGCCAGGGGCTCGAGAGGAGCGACGATGTAACTGCCGGCATTTGGCACAGGGAGAATCCAGAACTACGTGGGATCAGACCCCTTAACTAAGGAAAACAGATCATCAGTGACGTCACGTCTTTCAATCCAATGCACACATTGCATCAGACTATGGATTAAAGCTTCTGCACCTCTGCAAGAAGAGTGACTTCCAAATTCCACGAAACCTGTGCTATCGCACTGAACCATTACAGTTCAGCTATTTTAGCGTGAAGTTAGCCACCAACGGCCTCCACGGGCTCTGGCTTTGAAGACCGTACTGAATTAAAGTGGGAAGAGATCACGGAATGCAGACAGCACCACACGGAGGCATGCTCCCATCCCTAAGGACAAGCTGGCACACACTTGCCCAGCTGTAGCAATGGGCACAATCTGAGAATCACAGCTTGCTATGGATCCCACCCAACCTTTAATAAAGTACCCAGGGTATTTCCAAAAACTAGAGCCACAAGTGCAAAGTATCCTTCCAAGCGATTTCAGGTTATTCCTTGCAGTGCTTCACACCAGCTGTGACATTGCCATTCACACGTTTCCTGAAGGCTCTGAGCTGCATGCGAATCTAAAGCTGCCCCACACGTGTACGGCTTAATCAAACACTGTTTCCAACTCAGATTTTATTTGCAGATCCAAAAATATTAAGTACAGATCTTCCTCCTTACGTAACTACATAGCATAGCTGGGGCTGCGATTCTTTTCATATAAACCTGACCAGATATTCCTAGAGTAACAGCAACAGACTCAAATATATGGCAAGAAGGAGAAAGAAATACCAGTATCTTGGTTGCATTATCTCTAGAAAAATCACAAAATAGCCTGCTGATATTAAGGAAAAAATTAATTTATTCTATTCTTGCAGCATTTGCATGCATTTAATTACCAAATTTCCCACATACTGTGAAACTATATAGCAGCATTGGGGATATGGTCTAATTGAATGGCACAGATAAATATGTAAGGCCTGAATTTAGAAACCAAAGTAGCTCAGGGACACAGAAGCATAAAAAAGGGGAAAAAAAATGAAAGCACTAATGAATGCCTGATTCACATGGACGGTTACACAACCGGCAACTGGAAGCAACCAACTCATCTGCTAAGTGGCCATTTAAAATAAAAAAATAAAACACGCACGCACACAAACCCACCCCAAACTCTCCACCTGGTGCACAGTCGCACATCACGGAGGACTGCCTGTAAGCCACACTGCGACGACCTACTCCGCAAGTCTCGGTGTCTGACAAGGCAAATTCTCTCCCCTGCAGGGCAAATCCCAAAGTGTTCTTGGTTCTGGTGCTGCATCACGTCTCGGCCAAGACAGTTCAACTCTGATTCTCAGGGGACTACTGTAAATATTTCTCTGCCCCAGAAGGGTTTGCAAAGCTTCTGTCCATTAACAAATCACGAGACGCTCTGATGCTATACTGATAAACCCGGCTGCAAGTCCGCCCCACACTATTTGTTCTCATTCTGTGTACAGGTGGGTGCAGCCCGTTCTGCTGCAGAAGTTACAGGAGATAATTGCTTTTGTTTCATCATTTGGTATTTACTCGTAGGGCTGTTAATTGCTCGACATCGCTACATAACAGTGATCCAGTGTTCTCATTTCTTGGGAAGTTCCTGCCTGTCCTGACTTCATTCATTCCCCCAGTAAATTCTCCCACATTAAGAGAATGGACAAAATTAGGATGTAAACTGAAAGGATGGGAATGGAATGCTTATTTAATTCCTTAAATCAGACCCCAAAAGCCATTTTTATAGTTTCAATAGCATAGCATTTTATATTCTTACGATGATTAGCCATGCTTTGCAGCTCCCACAGCCAACTTCTCATCTTTTCCTTTACTCAGCATACACAGACATAACTACCCAGGACATTTCAGAGAGCTGGTTTGGTTACAAAAACCTCCCAAACGAAGAGGTTGGAATGCCTCTACTTACAACTTCCCACCACATTTTCCAGGCTCACTGTCATACGCTCAAAGCCGGTTGTACGCGGCCATGCAGCCAACTCACCCATGCCCCCTTCTGCCAGAAAGGAGCAGGGGTTAAAGCTGGAAGTGTGGAGCAATCCAGTTATTACTAAAGCAAAAGTGGTGAAAGTATCAAAGATTTCCACTTCCAAGGTTTTCCTCAATAGGAAGAAAAGAAAACCCCAATAACAACAAAAATTTCCACATGAGGATCCAAGAATATTTTAAGCATCCATCAGCACTCACCAAGGGAGGGTTTCGGTATTCACCAGAAGAACGGAATGAGCTGAGTGCATGAGCACCTGCTAAAGAACAAACAAGAAATCCTCCCCAGCCAGCCCCATGCAAGAGGGGCTCAGTACCCCCGCTTCTCGGGGAAACTTGGGTTCCCATCTGCCTGTTCCAGCAAATCTTCCTTTCTGCACAGCCCTGTGCAGGAGGCACAACCAAAGGATGAGCTGCTTTTCATTCCTTTCCCATTTTGTGCATCTCTATTAGTTACTCCAGTGTATTTGAGAAACACCAAGCACTACCTATATTCTTTGACTTTTTGAAATAAAACTAATATTTAAAGACCTTTACTACAATTATTCCATATCCACATGTTCATCCAATGAACAAATATTAAATTATCTTCATCCTGAAGATCTCAGGATTTAAGTAAAAAGTTTCTGTACAGAGACAGACAGACACAGAAAGGGAAAATAATTTGTCCATGGTCACCCCGAAATCAGCAGCAGAACTGCAAACCGACCATAAGCACTGGGACTCTCCCAGGCCTCCTTTAATACTGTCCCAGCCACCAGAAGCGTCCCTACACCCAGATTGTTTAGACTAAGAGGCTTGTAAATTTTATTTTACAAATGAGCGCAGCCTTGCTGGGATGTGCAGAAACTGGATAGAATAAATGCTACAGTTTGTTTTGGCAAAAGGCACGCTTCCCACATTTAATTCTTCAGTGTCCAAAGGGAGAAACATTTTGAAAGCTGCGATGGGAGGAGAGGCGGCCGCTTTCCCCAGCTCTGACGGCTCCAGGAGCGGAGCTGTGCTGCCGGGCACCTGGAGCTCGGTGCACAGAACTCCCTGGGGCCAGACCGCAGAAGGACGCGCGCGTGCTCCGAAGACCAAGGATTTGTCACCAGCAAAAAAATGCCGTACTGAGGTGCCCAGTTATAAGACAATTATTTTTTACAAATGTTCCCAGCAGTCCGTTTACTGGTACATTATGAAATATTCTGATAAATTATTCAAGCTGATTGTCAAAATAAATTAGAAAACACTTTTGAGGCAGTATCTTTGCTTTAATACTTTTCTTCATTTATTAATTTGCAAGATTCAGTCATTCACGGTATCCTTTCAGTCCCTTTGAGAGACAGCCCTTCTGTATGAGTTTTTATATAACCCACGCAGACACGCGTGGATTCGATTTGAACATGCAGGGTTGGGGCAGAAAGCCCTCTGAAATCCTACTGCATGAGACCCTAGAAAACGCCAAACCAAAACATCTATGCACGAGGAAATCCGTGGCTGGGAAGGGCCTTCAAGAGAACTCGCAGATCTCTTCCCTCTGCAGCAAATTCCGAGAGCCCCGACCAGGCCGATTTTATCAATGAAAGCCACGGCAATACAACCGGCTGAGATGCAGGAGGAACCCTTTCCCTTGGAAAAGCTGTCATGTGATGCTCGATGCTGTAAGGTGGAGGGGAAAAGACGTATTTTCACTATCAAGCAGTATTTATTACTTTGCTGCTGGGCATTTTCCCCAGCCTACGTAAAATGTTGCAGAAATTTCCCAGACACTCGTTTCTAAGCTCGAGGGCAGGCTCCGGACAGGGCAGGGAGCGGTTATGCTCTGAAACAGCAGTGGCAGAACCAAAGCTGAACACACACACACACACACCTAAAGGTCAAAAATGAACACAAACACAGGGAGAGAGAAGCACCGTGGCAAGCAAAAGCAACAGAAAACTGTATGAAAACATACTCGTTACTAGCATTTAAATAAGCTTCAATAAAAACCTGAGAAACCGAAGATCTAGTACTGTGGGCTTTGTTAATCCCTACCAGGAGCAGTATGACTTCTTTAATGCCACCAGTAAGTTACAAGAACTGGAAATACCTAAACCCAGATCTCCAGTGCCCCGTGTTGGCCATTACTCAAAGCTGCCTTGCGTTTATCACCAATCCCACAGAGGAACCTGGAGATTCGGGCAGGCTGAGGCAGCTCAAGCACAACACTTCGACTTCCCCCTTCTAAAGCCCAGCAGCTGACCAGAGAATTGCTCGAAACACTTATTGTGGAATTGTTCAGGCACTAGCATGCCCGCTCAGAAGACCAAAATTTAATTCCTCATTCCATTCATTCAGGCTATCAGTGACCCTTAAAAGAGCAGTAAGGTAACTGCAGTTCTTCGCAGTAACGTTGGAGGAACTTATTTCAGGTTGTGCTGCGCTCAAACGGTGCAATGACAAATGGTACAAATATGGACAAATACGAAAGGAAGGAGAGTAAATAAACCATCGCCTAGTTCTCTGCCCTTACACAACATAGATTGCAAGATTTCGGCAGCGTTCTGGGATGCAGCCCATGCAGGGCTGGCGTTTCCTTACGGCTGCCGAGTGATGCTGCCTTCACCTGTTCTTGTCATCCCGTGCAGGTCTCGTCCAGTGAGACAAAAATCTCCCTCCCTAACGTCTTGTGAAAGAGCTACAGCCGCTGGGCTGTGCCCAGTGCTCGTAACGTTGCCATCCGGCGAGGGTGGACACTGAGAAGTTCATCTCCTGCTCCTGCCCAAAACGCCATGGGAGCAGCAGCATTTCCCGTTCAGCCTCACGTTTCCAGGGCACTTTCCCATCAGGTGAATTCAGCAGACATGCCTTTAGCCACTGGAAGAACATCAGGTAAGCTGAAGCACTGGGGACACGTGTGTAAGCTACTCGTGATGAGCTTCAACTGCCCTGGTTTTCAAGCATCCTTCCTCAAAACCCAATGCCAGAAATACCACCTCAATGGCCAGAGAGAAATAGGTATTGCCAAATTCGCCTCAACAAGCTGTACGAGCTCCCGATCCCAAGCAAGCACCGCTTCCACCCTCGGGAGTCAAGCTGAATGGTTTCAAAGCTTGCCCAAACATACATGAATAACTGCATGCACGGTTTTAAAATTCATGTATGGAGTTCTAGTAAAAAACAAGCCAAAACCAAATGGTGTACACATATGAAGAGAGAAAGAAAGAAAGGAGACGGCTTTCAGTTGTTTTCAAGGTTTTCTGCTCCCTACCTCTATAGCAATGAATCAATAATAGGTTTTATTTATATATCTTTAAGACCACTACTTGTAAAGTTCACAATGCATTTAAATGCTATTGNAGCCCAGGACATAGTTGGCCTTCCGAGCCGCAAGCGCGCACTGCCGGCTCATATCCAGCTTCTCATCCAGCAGGACCCCCAAGTCCTTCTCCGCAGGGCTGCTCTCGAGTTCTTCTTCTCCCAGTCTGTATAAGTGCCTGGGATTGCCCCAGCCCAAGTGCATCACCTTGCACTTGGCCTTGTTGAACCTCATGAGGTTCTCTTGGGCCCACTTCTCCAGCCTGTCCAGGTCCCTCTGGATGGCATCCCTTCCCTCTATGGTATCAACTGCACCGCTCAGCTTGGTGTCGTCCGCAAACTTGCTGAGGTTTATTGCTGAGAATATTTTATTTGTAAGCATAAACTCCTCATACCCTTCTGCTAGCACAGGAGCAATGCAGAACAGGGCCTTCAGGCCTTAGCTAGCCAGATTTTATATTTTGAAATGGCCGTTCTCAGAGAAGAGCAACTTTACAGTTTTGCGGCAGTCCCGTCCCTGCTGGCTACTCTTTCTACTTAAAATATCCTGCACGTTGATGTGCTCCGCTGGGTAGGAATAACACTATGAACACTGCTGCTGGACAAGACTGAGGGAAGAAAAGGCAGAAGGTTCCCTAACGTTGGAACGGCATTTACAGGCAGACTTTAAATCACACAAAGAGTTAAAATCCAGTCTCGACTCTGAGCTGATGCCAAGGAGGACTTTTAATGCAGCCACGCACCCGCTACGTGTGCTGCCCAGCTCAGTGACCGCCCGCTCGGCATGAGCCTGGAACAACGGGGCGCGAGGGGAGAGTCCGAGCCCGAGGGGAACGGACCTTCTGGCCCTCCTTTGCCAAAACTGCCATCAGGGACAGCTAACGCCAATTCTTCCGAAGGAAAACCCTGCAGCATGGGTGCCTCTCCCCGAGCTCCGGGACTGAGATCACCAGCACAGCCCAACAGATCACCGAGTTACTTGCGAGCCACGCTGGACGCAAACCGATCGCCAGGCGGTGGCGAGCCCGTAGCGCAAGCCATCCCATGCGACTTCCTCTCCGTGGCTTCTAAAATTATTTTTCCCATGCTTGTTCTCGACTCTAACGCTTTTGTTTTGTTATTTTACCACATCATCTTTAATCCAAACCATTTCTTTGAACGCAGCAACGAATTATTGATTCCCCGTGTATCTGTTTGTTGCAATGACAGCTGCAGGCACTTCAGGAGGAAGGCAATCGATAGGGAATGGAAACCCTGTGACCACACCAACACTGGATGCCCCAGGAGTCACACACGGCCTCCCGTGCCCACTGCTTCTCCGGCCATTGAAAAATACTAAGTATCAATTGATATGTAAGGCCACATCTGTTCATTTTAATGAAAAAGCATGCTAAACAAACCAAACAAACCCACAAATGAATGCAGATGTAAAAAGGGAGAAGATGATATCATGTTTTAGGTATTTGAACTACTTTATTTTCATTCAGCATTGACTTCCTTTCTATTTTATCTCACCTCCTTTAACTGAAAATGAGAGAACATACATCCATGCTCTTGCAACATGCAATCACTCGCTCTTCTGCTGTTTATTATAAACCTAGCTTTCCAACTCCGTTCACTAAATATTCACAAAATTATACTTGTTCCACTGAGCAGTACGGAATTACAATATCTGTACCATGATCTGGACGGAAGCCATACGTTTGAGCTTATATAACTGGTTAAATTATTTGTAATAGGTGCAGGCCCTCGCACCTAGAGTGAATGACACCGTAGAAGCACTGAAAGGCGTCAACAAGGCTCCAACAGCCCTCAGAAGCGCTAAAACGAGCAAACAACGCTCCAACAGCCCTTAGGTCATGTTGTTAATCATTTTATTTAAACATCGCGGAAGCTAAGGAAGCAGCCTTCCTAAGCACACAGCTGATGGAAGCAGCGACGAGCCGAGCTCCGAGGCCTGGCGTTTTGCTTGTAGGGGTCATGGCGTTACGGAGCGCTGCCGCGAGCGAGGGCTGCTCCCGTGACGGGCAGTGCCACGAGACGGCCGCCCTCGGGCGCGTTTCCCGCATGGCACCTCTCCTGGAGCTTGATCGCTTTTCCGAAGACCATCCGTCACGTGGCACGGAAAAATAAGCACTGCTATGCAAGAATATTTCCAGTCCCCCTCCCTCCAAAGCAGTGCTGAAATGGACTGCCAGCCATCGACAACGAGAGAACGACTGATGTAATGCTTCCTCCCTTTTTGCCTCTAAAGATACTCCTGGGAGGGGGCAACCAGGCTCCTAGAACACCCTCGCTCCTCCTAATTTAATCCTTCCCAGTGTGAAATGAGGACACGCGGGTCATGGGTTCCCGCTGGGGGCGGAATGCTGCAGCGCTACGAGGCCCAGGTTACATCCCAGCGACCAGCACCCCGTGAAGCGACCCCCCCCCATAAAACCCCTACACGATCTCACGCCGATCATCTGCAACACAGCACACGCGGGTAAACCCCCCCACACCTGCGATCTCTCCCCAAAACTCTGCTCCAGCGCCCCACAGCATGCCAGCTCCGGCCGTGCCACCCCTCGCACGCGCTCCCCTTCCTGCTGGACTTTTTAAGCTTCCCCTCGCATCATCCGCAGCTGCTGCCGAGCATCCCCCCCCCAGCCCTTCCCTCCAGCAGCTGGGCAGGATTTGCACCAAAAAAAGAGGGGGAGAGGGGGAGGAGGCACCCAGATTTTTAATAGAAAAAGCTTGAGAACATGCAATTCCCTCTCCCCGGGAAGGTAAAATAAGACTGCCCTCTCCATTCCCCCAAATCTGTGCGGTGGAAGGAAGCAAGCGCACAAACCGTGCCGCTGACATCTGGGGCGGGTTAGAACCTCCAAGCCGCCCCACGCATCTCCCCACAAACTCTGTCCTCCAACTTCTCGCCCTCCCCTCCTCTGGCAGCAGGACTCTCAGGATGCTGAGCAGCAGGAGGAAGGGAGGGTGGAGGAGGGATGTAGCAGCTCTGCAGCTAGGGCTGAGGGGGGGGGAAGGGAGAGAGGAGAACTCCAATTATCCCTCGTCTCTCCCTCCCCACAATGCAGACAAAGAGCACAGCCCAGAATGAAGGCCCTGGGAGAAGGGCCCCATCCCCGGGCTGCGGGGCGGATGGGGAGCGTGGCCCAAGCGAAGCTGCTGCGGGCTGGTGGGGTGGGGGTGTAGCGGGAGGTCGCCCCCCACCACCACCACCAGCAGCTGGCCAGCCGGGGGAGGGGGCTGGCGATCTCCCTTCCCCGCAGGGCAGACCCGGACCTCAGGCTGCAGCCCGGAGCCGCTGAAGCGGGCGGACCCTCGCCGCCTGGGCCGGGGGCTGCCCTGGGAGCCCCCGGGAGGACGAGCGATGCGGGGCGCGGTGCTCAGAGGGCAGGGGGGAGAAGCGGGGCACCCCCGTAGCCCCCCC
>VXAA01002516.1:338-31548 GCA_013399115.1 Anseranas semipalmata | reverse complement strand
CCTCGGGGGGGGGGCGAGCAGCGGAGGCTGCCTGGGGAGGGGGCTGCCGGCCCCCGGCCCCCTCTGCCAGCCGGTGGTGGCGGCGGCCCGCGGGAGCTCGAAGCCCCCCGCTCCTGGCCGCTAGCGGGGGGCACGGGGACGGCGTCTGGCGTCGGTCCCCGCACCGAGGCCGTCAGATGTGCTCGCTGTTCTGGGGGAAAAAACAAAAAACAAAAAACAAACCCAAAGCCGTGCAGGTGGCTCGGCTGGCCCCGGACAGGCGGCTGCTGGAAAAACAAACAGTCCGGCGCTGAACGGGACTCGGAGCTGGTATTTGTGTCGGACCCAAACTTTGCTTAGGCCAGCGCCTTACTTCAGTCTGATGTACTCCCCTCGCAGAACAGACTTCAGAAATAAGTGCAAAAGTCCCATCACAAACACAGAGTATGATCTGGGATGTGTGAAAGATGTCATCAACAAGAGGAAAACTTTGCATCAGCCAAACATTGTCTTCTTTTTATTTTTTTTTCAGACTGTTCCAGGATAAGCTAAAACTTCAACGCCTCAGGTGGCCATGCCCATCGCAGACTGCATCAGCAAGAAGAGCTCCGTGACCTCATCCCTGGTCTTCCAGCCGGCTGTCAGCTGGTGCAGAGGTTGCACAGATGGAAGCTGGCTCCAGCTCTGGTTATGGAGTTCTTCGAAATCTGTTGGTTTAAAGGTGATCACAAAAAGTGGACTGCTGCTTCGTGTCGCTCTGCATTTCGCTGAGCCAGAGCTGGGATGCAAAGAGAGCTCTGAAGCTGCAGAAAGAGCAGTATTTACTGTTTAGAGGAAAACAGAAATTAAAAAGCGGAAAGACAAACGCGTTCCCCAAGACGACTTGAGCACTGATCAGAAGAGCGGCCTCCCCTAAAGCATAAGCTGCGGCGCTGGGATGTTCTGTTGCTTCAGACGTGCTTCACTTGGTCTTTCAGGACAACATCAAGGCCAGGTACTGTGGTGGTTTCAGGTAGGAAACTGCATCAAGACAGACGCCTCTTGGCCACGGAAGCTTCTTTTGGTCCTGACTTTGAGCAGAACGGAGGAGTCTCACAAGAAATGCCCAATCTAGAGAAATGTTTTCAGATTTCTTCTCAGAAGTCCTCCCTCAGCACCCGCCTGTTTTCTCAGGGAAGCTGTGGAGCTCCAGAATGCCCAGCAGCTCACTAAAGCGAGGAAAGCCTACCACAGAATTCAGCCCTCAGCTACAACTCCATCACACGCAGATTTCTGTAGTTTCCAGGAAAACAGTGAATAAGAGAGTACTGATAATGAACACAAGTTACCCCCTTCATTTCAGATAGACAACTTCTCCACCTTTATATGTAGATTTGATGCCTATAATTTGATGTTATACCTATAATTTATGGCTGGATTTTTAGAATCAATTTTTTATTGTTACGTTGTTCTTGGTCTCAGTAGGACTATGCCTGTGTTGCAAAAAGCACAACCTGAAACGCTGTATTAGGTTGCTGCTTTAGAAAAAAAAAAAAAAAATCCACCTTGCAGAAATGTCCTCTTCACAGAATTTTAAATCTTTGTCCTCTGAGCAGAGCTTTAGGAGTTGTGTGCCGTGTGCTGAGCAGACAAGCTAACAGGACACAGCACTGTGCTGGAGAACTCATTTATCTTGCTTTAGAAATGACACAGGAACTAAATTTGCCCTCACTTTACATCGCTGACTTTTATGGGACTACCCTAGTGTAACACAAGGGCAGACACAAGCTAAAAAACATAGAGCTCTCAAGCCATAACTAATCAACAGCAGTTACACACACATTAAATAAGCTGTTACAGAAAGCTACAGATTCTGAGAAAGTTTCAGTTCAAACTGGATCTTCTGTGGTGTGATTCTCACTACAGCTTCCATTTCCAAACAGAAACAAAATAAGTGGAAATAAAACCACTGAAACACAAGGAAAAAAATCCATAGATAACAAACGGCTAAGAAACAGGAGAGCATCTCCCAGATGCGGAGTGCGTAAGTGCCCAGAAATCAAAGTCAAGTCACACAATTTCTGAAAAGAAGAAAGCATCTTCTCTACATTAGCAGCGATGCCCAGGCCGCTGCCCAGCAAAGGTGCCGGGACTGAAGCGAGCGGGAGGCGACGCAGGTCATGGATACCCCGACGGGAACGCGGGAGCTCACCTGGCTCCCAACTAGGGCACCCATGGAGCCGAGGGATGCCGGTGGGCACGCGGGTCCCTTCGGGGCAGGCAGCACACCAGAAATACTTCAAGGACATTGTGGGGCCCCAAGGGTGTTATTACAGCTTGTATAAGACATCTTTAAGCGAGTCACTTAAAGAAATATATAGGTCAACGCCCTCAGAGGGTGCACAGTGGTAACAAAACAAAACGATCCTAACTGATCCCAGCAGAGCCCGCTAGAGACTATCCCAGACCAGAGGCATGAAGTTCAGCACAATCCCTATACAGTTACACTTTCTGCATAGTGCCCCTGTCCACCCTCTTGCTGGCATTATTGCTGGCCCTTGCCAACATTGTGCATCACCCCGATCAGACGTCAGGCCTCCCTAGTTCATTGGCCCAAACCTGATTGAAAGTGAATCCTCAGAAAATGAGCATATTCGGAGTTTAAATGTATTTCCAAAATAATGCTGCCTTGAGAAGCAGATAAATATTACAACTCCAGCTAATGGGTTTGCTTGCCTGTAATCAGAACAGTAAAACAAACAAAAAGCATAAAGCCTCTTTCCTTGGGTTAAAAGAGAACGAAAACACACAGAACTCAGGCAACACAGCTAGGATAATTCTGTATTCTCGATCTGAACAGTAACCACCTGGCACTGCTCTGTCTCTTTAAGGAGCACACAGCTGCTCAGTACAAAAAAAATATGCTTGATAAGGATACTGCCTTTTCCTTATTTCATCATTACAGCCTTCACTTCTCCCATCCCCTTTTGTGCAGTGACCTCTGAATCGCCCAGTCAGTTCCTGAGCTTTGGGACAGGGATGTGTCCCATACATGCCTCTGCAAAGCATACAGGGTAGCTATGCCTCTGTAATAATAACCAGGTGACTACGTATCTTTGCTTATAGCAAACATGCAAGCAAACTGAAGCTCAACAAAGTTCAGTAGCCGGAATGACTATGTAATTTAAGCAGGCTGATATATTTGGATAGCCAAAGAGATTGCAATAGTCCAGAAGATTTCTACTGTATCACGAATGCAATTCTTTTGTTGCACAAGTGTACAGTTTTCTTAAGCAAGCCGTGTATCACCTACAAGACAAGCTAGTATCCAAAGCCTGCAAGTCTGGGGAGAAGTGAGAGTTACTACTAGAGCACACCGCCCGCCACATCACAGCCATTAGATGGTCAGACGTACGATGATGCAGCAGTCCACAAAACTGATCGGCATAACACACATGAGGTTTGGAACAGTCGCTTCTCCCAGATAACAGGCTCAACGCAGGCAGGATCTGAGCTTTCAGACCGAATGCAGTTAAATGTTTAAGTGTGTCCTTTCTACACAAGCAATACATCCCAAGCAACTTATACAGATACAAGTACGGCCTTCCACGTTTGCTAAGCGAAGCAAGAATGCTCAGCAGGGCTGGCGTCCCCCTCCCTTTTCAGATGCTTCCAGCAGTTTTGTAAGACTGCAGCACTGTCGCTTTAAGACAGATTTTGGAGTGTGGCCAGACAGACAGACATATCCGGTTCAGAGGTAGCTCTGGCACCAGGAAAGGCTTCAGGCAGGGAGCGCTGGGTGCTGTGTACAGCTCCGCACGGATGGTGCTCGTCTCCCTTCTGCAGGGGTGCGTCCAGCTCCTCGTCTTGCCTGTACGCGTATTTGCCTATGTGGGCTTATGGGACTCCTTCTACAAGAAAGTTTTTCCATATATCATGGCTAAGATTGCGCCAATCTACAACCACAAAGTCTACAAGCAGAAGCAAGTCCTGTTCAGCAACCTGAGAAAATTTGCAGGCCCTTCAGGCCAGCTGATGTTGCTGGAAATTGGCACGGGCACCGGCACCAATTTCCAGTTCTACCCACCGGGCTGCCGGCTCACGTGCACTGACCCTAATCCCAATTTCAGAAAGTTCCTCCTCAAGAGCCTCTCGGAGAACCAGCACCTTAAGCTCGAACGCTTGGTGGTTGCCTCTGGTGAGGACCTGCACCAAATACCGGACAGCAGCATGGACGTGGTGGTGTGCACCTTGGTGCTGTGCTCTGTGACCAGCATCCAGAAAGTCCTGGCAGAAGTTCTGCGAGTGCTCAGGCTGGTAAGCTGGGGCAGCGCGAGGGAGAACGGGGATGCCGATTTGTGTCGTGATGAGCCAGCTCGTGTGTGCTGGCCCACGTTTAGGATAAATGGAGCCACCTGCAGCAGGCCCAGAAAGAGTTTAAAACCACCTGTCACCTTTTTCAGCCCATGTGGAGATGGATTTACCCGCTCTTTCCCCTTCAGCAGGCAGTTTCAGTTAGAATACGTACGTGGTGACAACACTGCAAGCCCTGCCGACTGCTGAATGTTTACAACCTAACAAACAAGTGCTCCCTCCAAAAAGTCAAGCACTAAGCAGTAATACAAAAGCCCTAAAAGCTGCAGTCATATTTAATTTAAATACTTATTTTAAATCCAAAGTTACGTTATTCTTATACAAGCCACTTCATGATTTGTTAGAAAACTTCCAAACCTATGTAAATGACAGAAACGGAAATCTCAGAGATTATCAAAAGGACCTTTGTTCCTAAATCTTTTCAAGGTAACAGGACTGAGAACCCAAATGAAATCAGAAACTGGACGTTGGCACCTCAGTCATTTTAATATCTTTGAAAATGTGTCCTTGGTTCATGTTGATTGTTTTTAAGGCAAGCAATAAGCATTCCTTCTCTAGGTGAAAGATTTCAAACCACACTGTGTGACACGGGGCAAAAGAAAGTCATGACACTAGCATTGCTCCAATCCGGTGTGCAAGTACCATTTTCCCATACATAAACAATCCCATTCTTATCCTGCAGGTTGTAGAGAAACCATGGTTAGAGTCCAACAAGTTGAACCCTTACCATCCTTCCTAATTCTAGGTTAATGGAAATTAAAAATAGGCCGTCACTTACAACCAGTTGTTGATGCCATGCAGAACAAAATGGGCAGAAATACAGCGTGCCTGATTTCTGGATCTGCCTGCTGCCTTGTCATATGTGGCCCACTTAGAAGGGCATCAGCTCCAGGGTCCTCCCTAACTGCTGCTGTTGAAATGTCTGACAACGGTGCAGCTGCATTTATAACAAAACCTGCCTCAAGAACTGCTGGGATTTCAAGAAGTATAACCTGGGCAGTGTATAGCCGGGGGGATCCTTGTGCATCTCCGCAGCATCAGAAGAGCCGTCTGTAGAAACAACCACCATGCACAGAGGGAAAAGCAGGCATATTTCACAGGGAATGGATTTGTAGGTTGAGGAGGAACTGCTCTCATGTCTGATTTCCTTTCTTGTGCCAAATCCTCTTTCTTTCTCTAGCCTGTAACTTTGCACGTGACAAGAACGCCTACAAGATTCTTTGCGTTACTGTGCTGGAAAGATCTGTAGACCTTTCTGGGATCACACGAGAAGTTGTCCATCCTATGTCTTGTAACATTCAGACACATCAGAATCAAAGTTGCACTTCTGGTCCACCCAGCTACCACTCGCAAGTAATTTTCTTTTGCGTTGCTTCACCTGCAGATGAAAGAACTAGCTCAGCCTGCTTTACCTCTCCCTCCTCAGCATGGCTGGTGCGCTGCCAGGCACGCAGACGGCCGGGAGCACCTGCAGGCAGTGCTGATCGCCCCGGCAATTTTACAGATGAGAGAAACTGAAGCACAAGGATGTTAAAGTGGTTACTCCAAGACCACCCAAGGCAGCTGCGACAGAGATAGAAACCCCGTGGCAGCAGTTCCTAGCCGCCAGACCATGTAGCTTCTTGCACAGTTCTAAGCTGCACCTGTCAGTAAACTTGTAGACAATCCATCGTAGCCACCACCATCAATAAAATCTGAATGGGAGGTGGTCACAGAGACTACACAGCCCAAAACAAATACAAATCTTGCATGCATAACTTCTAGGAGAGGAGGCTGGTGTTCAGAGAGGTGATAAAAGGCAGCATGTTTACCAATATGCAAAAAATTAAATTCTACATAGGAAGGTGAAAAGCCCTAAGTCCTTTTTAATTTTGTTGGTGGCACTGTTTTGCAGGGTGGAGCTTTTTACTTCTTGGAGCATGTGGCTGCAGATCATTCCAGTTGGACCTACTTTTGGCAAAAGGTCTGTGACCCAGTCTGGAAGTGTTTTGGAGATGGGTGTTCCTTGAGCAGAGAGACACAGAAGGAGCTGGAGAAAACTAATTTCTCGGAACTGAATTTAAGGCACATTCATGTCACACCTTACTGGATCCCTGCTAGTCCTCATATCATTGGGTATGCGGTAAAATAAATAACTGTGAGCACTGCAGGACACAGGACCTCCCTTCAGTACTCCTTCTGTGCTTTACAGGAGGTTTTTCACTGGATTGCACCCCTACAGTCAACCCATATACAGTGGCTAGCTACCCAGAAGAAAAATATGGAAAACTTAGTGAGCATCCACAGCTCACTCCAACTAGGAATCACACTCCTTCTGTTAGATAGGCTTTCTGGGTAGAGTTCTAAAATAGAGCTGGCGCACAAGGACCCAGCAAACTGGAAAGAAGAATTGACAACACATTGCAGTCTAATACAAAATAAAGAAGGAGTCAGCATCTTAGAGAGCTGAGAATGGAGAGAGGGAAGAAAAGGAACAGAAAATACATGCAAGCAAGTACAGAGAGCTAACGTTTTCCTAATGGTAGAGGATAATACCCAACCGTTACCATTTCCGATACAGGACACATACATAATAGATACAGCATCAGTACAAGCATTTACATTCCAGTCTTCCCATTATGAACTACCTTGAGGAACAGGCGTTCATTCACCCATGCCAGTACAAGTCCTCCCTGACAGGAATTTTGTTTATTCAGGGAAGTGCTCATTAGAGCACCAGTTCACTATACATAGTTCTCACTGGCCATTAGATGCTAATGTTATCAGCACAGATTTAACTTGAAACAGCAACCTACAAAGCCAAAACCTGAACTTCTTACACTGGGAGAAAATTGGTATTTGTTAAATCAGATGGCAGAAATCTCATCTCCACTGCAAAATGCTCTCTGTTAGTAGGGCAGCCGTGTCCTTAGAGCCCTTTGGTCATGCTCTACTAACTTGTTTTACCTGTGCTTAAACTCTTCATTTTCTACTCTCTTTTAAGATGTCTTTTTTAAAAGCCATGAGTTTCATTAGAAATGTTTTCCAGTTAAACTCCCCTAAGACACTGAGAGAAGGTGCTGCCTTCTTGGCCACTGTTGAACCTTTTCTATGATTTCCTACAGTACAGCAGCAAAGAATTAAAGCCTAGCATAGACTATAAGAAAATAATGCACTTATTGACTTATTTTATGCTTCACACGCTTCCAACCGGTCTACACAGAAAGTACATCTGAAGTAATTCCCATCGTTCAGATTTGTTTCTCTAACGTAGTGACCACGAGGAAGAGGTATGAAGATACGACAACAGAGTTTATTAATAAAGCCATCTAATAACGATGCCACTGTATGCTGGATTTTGTATTTGCTTTATTACCACTAGAGGGAGGAGGTAACTCATCAAACAACAGGGCTACCTATCATTTAACAGAAAAACAAAATTCGCCAGCACAATTCACAGCCAAACTGCCTGAGTGAGGGATCTGAAGTTGAGAGGTACAAACAGTTCTCCCTTCCCAACACTGGGCTCACCTGAAGCAGAGCAATTAAAAGCTAGTGGCTAATCCACAGTGCTACCAAGTCCTGTGGAAAACGTACCGGTGACTGCAAAGTTGAAAAAGTTTTACAGAATGCATTTAGCACAAAACAGACCATTCGTTGTTGACTCAAGCTTATAAAGTTAATAAAACTAAGCTACATGCTATATGCAGTGATTACTGAATTAATAAATTGTTTCCTCTCTGGTCCATGATTCCCATCAGAGCTCCGAAAGGTAACTAAGAAAAGCAAGATCATTCCCTGCAAAGGAGCCCATATTCACATACTGAAGTATTTTGGTGCCCATGAAGTGGAAAGACTGAAAACTGCTGTTGCGAGAGCTCAGATCAGGTAGCTGACTAGTTGATCCAGCTTCTTTAGCTACCTACAATGGGCTGGTAAATAACTCATAAACAGAAGTGTCTTAACCGAAATGTCAATCAAACACCTAATGAAATGTCTACAGCAAATCCAGAATTCAAATTAACTTCTTTCTGCTCACTGAAGACAACATACGTCTGCTTTAAGAGATATGAACTGTAATCTGAAACTGCTGAACACCACATTAGGGCATTTTATGACATTTTGCCAACGGTTAAAAACAAGGTTGTACTGCCCAATTTATCTAGGTTACTTAACAGACTGGCAGCTCCCTTCTTGCCAGAGTTGGGACACTACGGTAACTGTTTGGTATGCAGTCCTGTTTTTCCCTTCCCTGCCTGTGAGCAGACTTTAAAATCAGTTTTAGAGAAAAGTCGACGAGGTCAATCCAAAGGGCTGAATACACTTCAAGAGGAACACAGCAAGTACATGAACACAGCTCTGTCTGAATATCAAGGGCTCTAACACACAGAAGAACTAGTTTTGCTCCGTACGGATCCTCTGCCCTTTCCTCTGGCAATGATGGAGGCCAGCATCCTCTTCTTCCGCGCCTGCCTCGCGCTGCTTGCCATGCCCATCTACCTGCTATCATTCCTGGGCATATGGGAGCCTTTCTGTAAGAAGGTATTTTTTCCTTTCTTCTTAGAGAAGCTATCTGCAATTCACAACAGGAAAACAAAGAAGCAGAAGCAGGAACTATTTCGAAATCTCCCTGACTTCACCGGCCCCTCGGGAGAGCTGAAGCTGCTGGAGATCGGGACCGGCTGTGGTGCAAACTTCGAGTTCTACCCACCAGGCTGCAAAGTCACTTGCACAGACATAAACCCCAACTTCCAGCAAGGCCTTTCTAGAAGCATGAACCAGAACCAGCACATCCACTACGAGCGCTTCCTCATAGCATCTGGAGAAGACCTGCATCAGGTGCCCAGTGGTTCTGTGGATGCTGTCGTCTGCACCTTAGTCCTCTGCTCTGTGCAGAGCGTGAACAGCACCTTGAAGGAAGTACTGCGAGTGCTCAGACCAGTGAGTATTTGAAGAAAAAGTTTTACGTTATTACCTTATGATCTATTCTGGAGGTGCTGCACCAAAAAAAAATGTTTTGTTTTTTTTTAAGCTTACAGACCAGACCCAGTTCATAAGTTAAATCAGATTTAAATGGCGCAAAGCAGTAGCAACATACCGGTCAGTCTGTTCTATTCTCAGAAGTAAAACCCTAAAAGTAACAATTTACATACCTAGATCTGCCACTAATTTCATAAGTAATTGTGGTGTATCATTTAAAGCAGAACCTGCTGTTTTGTTGTTGTCCCTCTCCCCACACCCCTCATTTTCTTTTGTTAAGGAACTTTCTGATCAAGATTGAAAGTCTGTGTTTTAAATAAATCGCCTTTGCCTCTTAGAAGAAGGGCTGATCTACCTGTATGACTAAAACAATCTAATTAAATGCCTTCATTCCTTGTAGGGTGCTAGTCAAATTGAAGAACAAAAAAAAGAGAACTGGGTTGTTCAGGTTTTTTTTGCAACAGAATTCCAGCCTTTAAAATGGTATTTTCAAGCCCAATCCTCTGGGTTGTCAAAACCCATTGAGTTCCAGTAGGATTTATAAATTTCTCTCAGTCTGCTTTGAAAAAAAACAACATGCTAGCAACTGTAATTTAAACAAAAAGACAGCTATTGCTGCAATAATAGAGGGACCAAATAAGTGCATCCTGCATGCTTTTGGAAGACGCATTTTGAATCTGTGCAAGTTTCCCACTTACATTAATTCCAACTCAGAAAAGTGAAGAGAGGGGAGGGGAGGGAGAATACTGTGGGGTGAGCAAATTGAGCTTCACGCGCACCGGTGAGTACTGAGCAATGGCAGGCCAGCTGGCTCTGCTGCGGGTGCTCCTTTTACGGCACTATAAGACGACTTTGTTTCCCCCAGGGAGGCGCTTTCTATTTCTTAGATCATGTGGCCGCTGATCATTCCAGCTGGAGGTATTTTTGGCAGCAGGTCTGCTATCCAACTTGGAAACTCGTGTTTGCTGGATGCTGCCTAACGAGAGAGATCTGGAAAAATCTAGAACAGGCCAACTTCTCAGAACTGAAATTACAACACATCAGTGTACCACTGCCCTGGACGCCTATTAAGCCTCACATCATCGGATACGCTGTGAAGTAACGCAGATCGCACTGTAAAGCTTCCTCCCCTGGCCCCACAGAAACACCCTGGCATAATCCAAGTGCACAAAATGGCATATACTAATCCTGACATATGAATGTATGTAACATGGTTAAGGACTTTAATTAAATTTCTGATTCAAACATCATATGAGAGAAGAGGGTCAGTTTTCTAAATATCTTTAAACTAAAACTGCTCCACTGGGCATGCACTAATCTTTGTATGGTGCCTCCCTGGCTGTGGGGTGCAGCCCCAGCAGCACACAGACACACCAGGCACCTCCTTATCGCTTCCACACCTGCCTGCGGCCATTTCAGACCAAAGCTAGCAGGGCAACAGAACATGAGTTCGGCAGACAAAATAAATATATTAACTCTTTATTTGAGAGAACTTCTGCCTATGTCTGCGTCTCTCTGGCAAACAGTTCCTCCAGGTGTTCCCAAGCACCTTTTGCTGTGAGGAGGCGGCAGGCGCGGAGCGCGGCCTGGACTTGGCACCCAAGCTGGCACAGGCCACCGCGCTGAGGGTACTACTGGCACCCGCTCCCCTTTCCCTGGACTTTGTCACAGCTGTTCGCTCTCCAGCCTTACGAAATCAGCAGGCAGAGGCAACCTCTAACATATAACCTTTGCTCAGATGCATGTTAATTATATACAAACAGCAGAGTACTGGGGGGGCTGCCTTCCCATGTAGCACTTGCACAAAGCCTCTCACTCACTTGGCTGCCCACCTGCCCCTGCACGGCACTCAGTTCTAACAGTGTCCACCACCACAGCATTAAAAGACTCGTGTTTAATGTTCCACGGTTGGGAAGTTTCTTTAAGGCATCCCCAGTGCACCGCAGCTCAGGCAGGAGGTGCCGCTGCCTCAGACCCGTTGGCTGCACCACTGAGTGCCCCGCCCTGCCGCCATCTTGTGCCCTCAACGGAGAATGTGGTGGAGGCTGCCCACCGCCTCCCTGCTCCTGCTGCTGCTGCTGGTGGGCATGGAGCCCGCTGTGGTGGCCCTGCGGATCCCCTGGGAGGGTACTGTTGGTATAGCTGGGCACTGCGCCGGGGCAGCGGGCGTTGAGATGGCTGTGGTGGGTGGTTTAAGACCTGAGAGGGCATGCAAGGGATGGGGCGGGGGGCAGGCTGTGGTGCCTGGTTACTGTGCGGCTTCCTCCCACAGCTCCACAGAGACACAGAAAAACTTCATCTATGTGTAAATCTGATGAATTCACAAAGCTGCAGTAACTGGAACCACTTACCTTGATGTGCACAATAAATCCAAATGCAAGAAATATGCTTGCAACCAAATAAAATACATTTCACGGGGCCTAAGAGAACATCCACCTTTTGTCTCCAGAAACAGGGCTCCAGCTGCAAACATTAAAATACCCACAGCAAGTAACACTGCAGGTGCAAAAAAACACCTGTGGCTAGTTCACCAAAAGCTCTGTTTTTCAGTTTGAGCCATATAACTGATTCTCTTCTGTTTTGTAGAGTGTGGACAGCGGCCGCTCATAGATAGTACCTCAGGATCCCGGATTGTAGGTGGACACGATGCCCAGGTTGGAGCATGGCCGTGGTCAGTTAGCCTCCAGGTTCACCAAGTTGGTGTAAAATTTGCACATGTGTGTGGTGGAGCTTTAGTCAATGAGAATTCAGTGCTTACCGCTGGCCACTGCGCTACAGGACGGAAGTATGTATTCATGCTAATAGCTGTTTTTATTAAGTACGAGGAAGGTGTAGCAGATCAGCAAAGCATCACCTTTGGTATCTTCAAATAGAATGCAAATTAATGGGACACAGGTGGGCTGAGCTCTCATAGTCCAAAACCAATACACAGACCCAAACTGCAATTGTTTACTGATACTGCCCATGGGTGGGACCTGTCACAGCTGTGAGGACCTGCCTGTCCCCTCATTTCCTTTGCTGTAACAGCAGTGCACAGTTGTCTGCTGCTGGCCCAGCGTGGGATGCAAAGTTACATCTTCAGAAGTCAACATCAAGAAACCTTGGAAATGCACTTCCTGCTGGGTCCAGAAGAGCCTTTGTTTTTGCTAAAGGGTCAGTTGGTTTTGACCTAGATGACATTTTTGTTAGGTTGGGGCCTTTTTTTTTTTTCCCCAAGAGGTTCCAATTTTTCTGCATAATAGATCTTTCTAAACCAGTAAAGCTCACTGCAAAAAGACAATGTTGCAATATTTAAATTGGACATTACAACTCATTAGTTTTGATACTGTTTCCATTTTTTTCTATTTAACAGAACCAACAAATTTGGCACTTAACTACCTTTTTTGATGATGTGGTAATAAAACTCTTCGGAAGAGGCTTTTTAATTGTACTTACAGCAATTCTGTATTTCAGCTATCTGATCACTGTTGTCTTTTCTGTAGTCTTTAAAATAGTTGCAAAATCTGCACACTAGTTCATGCAAGTTCATATTGATTGCGTTCTTTCTTAGGGACCCATATTTTTGGAGAGCTGTGTTGGGCACACATAACCTTGGGAAACACGGCAAACATGCAGCAAAAAGAAGTATTAGAAGCATCACTGTGCACCCAGAATTCAACAGAGAAACATTTGAAAATGATATTGCATTATTTAAACTTCATTCTGCTGTATACTACAGTGACTATATTCAGCCTATCTGCTTACCTTCGCCACACATTTACCTATATATCGACAATGAAACAGAGTGCTTTATAAGTGGTTGGGGACGTATAGCAGAAAAAGGTAAAAATTTGCTTGCTTTGTTGACCAAATTATTAGCTATATAAGTAACATCAGGTTTCAGTCCCTCAGGTTCACTGAGAGAGAACTGAATCCGTTCAGGTTACAGTCTCATCACACAACATCTTTAAATCCTTCTGCAATTGACTATCTGCTTTCAGTGTTTTTTTCCACTGAAAGCAGATTAGAAGTACACAGATGTAACCAAAGGCATAAATGTTTAGCCTTTCTTCCATGGATAACACGAGAAAAGGAAAATAAACTATCCTGACTTTCAGATACATGGTACAGTTACTCAATGTCTGCTAGAAATAGCTTTTTTATCAAAAAAACAACAGTTCTGATGCAGCGCATTATCAGCTTAGGAGTCCCAATGTATTTTAGGAATGGCTGCTCTCCCTCAAATTGTCTTTAACTGCAATGAGCACAGACTTCATACAATGTCAGTTGGTGGTGTGCATCTTGAATGGAAATTTCAAGGACAGCTGAGGATCATATAAGCTTATTTAGTAAGTCACCTCTGACATTTTGAACAAGGCTAATGAGCAGTGTTGTTATCATCGATGCTTCTTCAGAATAAGAACTGCAAAAACTACATCAAATCCAAGTCTGCAAACGCTTAGCCCACTTAAGTTTAAATTCATTAGAAGTAGGCACAATCTCTATATTAGCGTGTCTGAACATGTACAGGAGCATGTTTAAGCTAACAAAACAGGAAAAAGACACCATAGTAAGAATTGCTATACACAACAGCATAAATGTTTTACTTCCTATATGCTGTCTTCCATTAAAGGTAAAACTTCGTCTGTGTTACAAGAAGCACAAGTGGAAATCATTCCTCTTAGTGTCTGTAACAGTTCTGATGCATATGGAGGTCTGGTTAACAACAACATGATTTGTGCTGGCTCTCAGCTAGGAGGCACTGATACCTGTCAGGTAAGAATCAGCACTGTGCCCAACCTGCCACCACAGAAACCACTAAGCCAGAGTCTCAGGGGCATCATGATGACCAGCATTTGTAGCACAATTGATTAAAATGGCACAAATACTAAACAGAAAATATGTCAAACTGGAAAAGAAGCATCGTAAATAGAAAGAGAAGTGAGATGGTGATTCCAAAAAAACCCCACATCTCAGAAAAATACACAAAGACTTTACTCAGCAAAAGACAAGAATAAGTTAACAGAACTGAAAGGAGAAAGAACACAAATGTAGTACACAGGTGTTACAGTATTTATACAACACTTGCCACGTATGTGTCTTGCTTGTTTTTATGCTTTTGAAAGACAGCACCAGCACTGAAAAGTGGTATAGTTCAGTGGCAAGCTTTTTATTTAAATGCTAAGCAATCGGTGTCTCTTTCTCAGAGAAGACAATTCTCAGGTCAAAAGCCCTAGTATGCTAAAGTTTGGGCATCAGCTGCGATATGGAGACATTTATAATTAAAAAAGTGTATTCATAAGTGTATCATTAGTCTGATACACTTCCTGCTTTCCTCAGCACTTTTTCTCTAAGAGAGTGATTTGGCAAAGATTCAGTGTTGTGTATTCATTACTGTTTTCTTGTTAATTGTAGTCATACACTGTGCAGCCAATACATTCTGATAATAACTGATGAATAAGAGTTTAGGGAGACAAGCCTTAGAACGAAAAGGTACAAAAAAGAATTAAAAAACAAAACAAAACAAATAACCACAGAACTTTACTTAAAAGACACTGAAACTAATGTAGGCATGGTATTTTAGTCAAGGTAGTATCACCCACTATCACAAATATTTATCTTAATTTGCTTGTGTACTACTATTCATGTATTACTGTCATTACTGTCCAGGGAACTTGGCAGATTTTTAAAAAGTAATTTAAAAAAGTGGATACATCACTGACATTTCTACATTGATTCCTGGAAGAGAATATATGTTACTAGTTTTTTATATTGTTTATTTATAGGGAGACAGCGGTGGACCGTTAGCATGCTATCACCCTACTGCCAACAAGTACTATCTAATAGGGATTACTAGCTTTGGACTTGGCTGCGGCCGACCAAAATTTCCTGGGATCTATGTCCGTTTATCTCAATATAGAAGGTGGATAAAATCTGAACTTCTCTTCAATGGCAAGGCTGTGAATCCTGTGAGCTTTACACTTATGGTCTTTCTGACTGTGAGATGTATAGCACTTGTGTGGACTTTCTAAAGTGACAAACCACTGCATCATCACAGTACAGGTTTGGTCTGCCTGTTAAAACTTTGAAAAGAGGAGCTAACTCATGTTTCAGAATAAATCTCTGAGCAAAAAGACAGACTTTTTTTTTTAGAAGGCACGTTTTTATCCAGTCCACATGTTTTTATCCAATCTGCATGTACATGTATACAAAACATTAAAAAAAATTTTTTTAGAGTTGTATTATTTCTTGTAAATGTAGGAACTAAAGCAAGGCACATAGAATAGTTTATATATACATCTGTTAGTATTTTCTAAGAATGTAAAGTTTCAAACTGTGATAATACCCCATCTTTTTTGAGGTGTGAAGCATATTACATGATAACATTAAAAACTGTTAGTGTACATCACAACGATAGAGAATATCAATTGCCTGTTTTTCAGAAGAAGCAGGTGATTCAAAATTTAACCGCATTATTCAGTATATATGGTACTGTAACTTAAAGGAACACTGCAATGTGTCTTGTTGCTCTGAACTGTAAAATCTTGGCAGTCTTACAACACTATGTGACTTCCTTAAGATAATTTTTTTTCTTGTCAAAAGCTACTCTGATGGACTTGTATGGACATACAGTAAACATAATAGTTTTAGGCTGACAAGAACAATCCTATAAGCATGAAATCTAGCTAATTAAAAACATTTACCATTACTTCCAAGTGTGTCCTAAAAGTATGCAATTTTATTATCATCTTTTCTGTCTTCTGCCTTTAATATCCATGCTGACAGTAAAGGGAATGATAACAGCCTCGATCCTAATAATGAAAATGAATATAGAAATGTTATTACTTGAAAATATTTTTTCTTACCCTACTTCTATGCTTTTCCACCTATCAGAAGCTTAGGTATTACTTAATACTACTACCATGTTTTTGTAGATGGCAGAGATACTCCCTCTGCTGGGTGAATATTAGCAGAACACAAAATGTTTTGAGTTAACAGAGGCTGAACAAGAAAAAAAAATGCAGAAAGATGAAAGGTATTCTCCAGTAATTATTTTTGGAGATGACTAAATTTTATTTAGTACACAATAATGTAGTACTCTGGCTGCTGAAAGGACACATCAGGGAAAAAATCTCTGGATGCTGCTCCATAGACCAAATATTTATTTTTGGCCACAGTAAAGACCTGGTACTACACAACATAGGCATTTGGTCAGAACTACTGCAATGATATATTAATTAAAAATAAATTAATCAATAAATAAGGAACATCAGAATTATATTTTGGCGACTTTATTTACCAAGGTCAAAATTTGCAACCATCTAATTGTTTTGACAAATATTTACAATTCATATAAAGTATGTACTTTTGTTTGGAAATAATCAGCAGAACAGTATTCGGTACTACACCTGTTACTCTCAGGATATAGATTTTATTCTCTTACCATCTAGATTTTGAAGTAAATTCAAAATAAGTACTTCATGATAAGTGATTACCTAAAAAGCAAACCCATGTTACTGTTTAATATTTCCATGATGAAAAATAAGCTGCTCTTTCCAAAACACTATTTTAAGAGGATAAAAATTTACTAGCATTATGTCTGGCAGCACTACATATTTGTTTTACTTGCTGAATACAGAAAGAACTGGCCACCATTTTTTATACAGTCTTAACACTTGATAGCTTTTTTTATTATTATTCTGTATTACAAAAGAAGGTAAAGAACAACAGCACACAGTGAGGATCAAAATACCATACAGAGGAGTTATCAAATTAGTTTCAGTACTGTAGGTCAAACCCTCTTAAACATATGCCAAATAGCGTACACACACCTGATGGTAGACAGAGCGAAAAAGTCCAATTCTGTGAGGTGCTAAGCACATCCCATGGCATTTGTTTTTCCTGAAATTCCACCGACAGAAAAGAGGAGGCACCAAACACCTCTTTTGGAGCAGTTTACTAATGTAATGACTTTCTCAACCCCGCTCGTTATTTTTCATGTGTAACAAAAGCATTCTTTTCTGACGTGATTGAGAACGCAAATATATACTCCAGTTTGGCCTAAAGGAAATGTGTTGTGGATGATGTCCATAACAATGTTATATTTAGAAACTTTAGGAAAAAAATATATTATAGCCTACTAACAATCTGATTGTGGAATGCAATCTTTCTCATACCATTTGCAAAGAGCTCTGCTTGCTAAGAAGCCCATTAATTCAAAAATGAGTAAAATAAAAAATACTGACTGACCATATGATAAGCAGTACACATCTAGGGAGTGAGTACATCTTTTAATTTCATTCAGATCTGAGCTAGCACAACACACACACATAGCTCTAACACCTTTTTAATAGCATAGTCCATAGTGCAATTCCCGCTGACATAACTGGAAGCAGGATTCAATCCTAACTATGGAAAATAGTGTATTTATTATTCATGCAATAAGCACTGCATACACATTTTTCTATTTCACAGAATCACAGAATCACAGAATGGCAGAGGTTGGAAGGGACCTCAGGAGGCCACCTGGTCCAACCTCCCCTGCTCAAGCAGGGTCACCTAGAGCCGGCCGCCCAGGACCATGTCCAGACGGCTTTTGAATATCTCCATGAATGGAGATTCCACACCCAAAGGAGTCCTGATCGTGCCAAACATTTAAGTTTCACCTGAAACAAATCAAAAAATGCTACAAACTAGAATCTCTGAGAGCAATCAGATCTAATATGCAGATATTATCAACTGTGGGGAAAAAAAGCCCTGATCTCTTTTTTTCTTTTTTCCCAATACTCGTTAAGATCCATTTTTTGTAAGTTGCCTACAGACATACAAAATTAATTCAAATATCTCCTACACCAAAGAGGATCTCATTTGACTTTGTACTATCCATAAAAATATATGCTTGAAAATCTGGTTCACAAAATATTTCATTTGTTTAATAAAATGAAATATATAAACTGTCAAAATACGTATATAAACTCAATTTCAGAATTTGTAAAGATCACAATTTAGCTACAAAATATACCAACCATCTACCTGTTTTCAATAGAGTATTTTCTTACAAAGATACCATTACTTTGCAAAATATCGCCTACCTTACAAAATTAGTCTGGAAATTTTGCACTACTTTCAGCATATAAACCATATATTAGAACCTCATTAAACCCTTTGGTATATATCTTCAATATTTTCTTTTATCGTTCTTCTATTTGGTTTAAATGTTCCAAAGCGCAGTAGAATCTCCAGACAGAATAAGCAGTGCATGTTTAATTGTATATATAATCAGCACACAATTTATTTTTCAATTATAGATGTTTATCATGCCCAGCAACTAAGAACAAACTATTGTAAAATCATTCTCCAGAAACTTTTGTTCACCATTACTCATTCTACAAAACTGTACTTTAAAATAATTGGATGTGTTGAGTTCTCTTAAGACAAGTCAACACCTTATTTAATGTGCCTCAGACATTTTCAGGACTAGGCCTCTCACTGCTTTCTGCAGATCCTTTCCAAATTTGATAAACACAGCAAACATTGGAAAACAAAACAAAACAAAACATGTTTAAACTGTCAGCTGAAAAAGAGTAAACATAATTTATACCTCTAGCAAAGTATTAGCTTTTTTATCATCTGCACCTGTAAATAACAACTTACAGGTTAAAATAAAAATATTTACATACAAATAACTGAAAGAAAAAGTAAGGATTGAAAAAGAGTAAGAAATCAAAACATATATTGGTTATAAATGTTACTAATAATGTCAACTATGGCAAGGATTCCATTTCATCCACATTTTAATTGTAATCAAATATTGCCCCCATTACAAGAGGTATTTGTAGAAATTTTCAAAGAAATTCTAATCACCTGCCTGGTAAAACGTGAATGTCCTTTTATTGTAGATGCAATCTTGACTTTATAAAGTTTCCAGTTGTGCCAGCAGGAATTTTGGTGAGGTTTTCTTGTTTCCTTTTTGTACTTTGTCACCAACATGTTGTAAATAAAATCTATATAGTCTTTAAGTTGTGAAATCTAGGTAGAAAAGTTTCATTTTTGACCTTTCATCTAGTTTAAAAAATTCAGTATAAAAAAAAAATTCTCCTCTGAAATTTACAGTCCACAAAAGTTTTACCTTCTTTTCTTACACACTTTTATGACAGTAAAGATCTTTCAAAGTTTTTAGCTCCTCGATTAGAGTCTTGTTCTGATTTTCCAGGACCGCAACTCGATTTTCCAGACATTTAACATACTCTTTCTTCTTCCTACGGCATTCTCGAGCAGCTTCTCTGGAACAAACCAACAGAAGTAATTGTTTATTTTATATTAGAGATTTGTCTGTTTTACAAATGTTATGATACTGCCCAATATGAGAGGAGAGAATTGGCACTGCAACCACAAACAAAGCAAAGTGAAATGTACACAACTGTAGGTGGAGAGCATGAAATTTAGCAGTATCTGGTAACATATGTGGCAATCAATCTGCAGGGGAAAAAACAAATTGTTTTCTCCAAATTGTGTGGGACAGAATATGTAGCATCTTTTGATCAAAATTTCCAAAGTTTTTAGTCACTGGATACAGCATACCATACTGCTGGCACGATCGGCAATGCTAGCTTGCAAGACTGATAATTTGTCCTTTGAAGATCTATCTCAGCACATTAAGCTAACAAATCAAAGCGGCCCAAGTGCACTTACATACCTGTTCTTCATCAGCCTTATTTCTCGTTTCAACTGCGGATCATCTGTCTTACTTGTCTGTGATGTCAGAGTGACAGGAGATGTCATAACCACAGTCTGAGGAAGGGATGTGGTAGTTGGTGTGGTGCGGATTTGGTAAGTCTGCATGTCTCCAGATGCAGCTGTTGCGGTAATAGCGTAAGACATCAAAACATGCTAGCGTTAGAAAAATGCACTTGCGTTACTGATCAGTATTTCTAACCATTTCCAGAAGGCATACTCACTCTGCACTACCACCTGGTTGCTGGGTACAAGTATCTGTTGACCATCTGATGTTTGTGCATACTGCAGTATTGTTGTCCCAGGCTGAGTACCACCAGCATTTGTCATTGTTAACGTCTGCAGACCTTGCACACCATCTGTACCTGGGCTGGCCAGCTGTAATCCATTTGCAGCAATGGCAACTTAAAGAAAAAGGAACACACATGAAAGTACTTGTAGCTGTACATTATAAAATACATATGAAGGCAAACCTGTAGGCTATACATCTCTTTCACTTGGCAAATCTGTATCTCAACCCACTGCTGAAAAATATTCCCAATTTTGAAAGGCTTTTTTCTTCTGTCACCTTCAACTACCAGATCTTGTTGCTGTTCTTACTAAATGTATCGGGTGTACGTGGCAAAGTGTTGGTAGTGGGGGGAGCTGCAGGGGTGGCCCCTGTGAGAAGAGGTCAGGGACTGCCCCACGCTGGCCACTGGCTCCACAACGGATCCACTGCTGGCCACTGGTGGCTCCTCTGTGGAATCATATTTAAGAGAGGGCAAGAATGACAGACAGGCAAAGGAGCAAGGGGGAAAAAAAAAAAAAAAAAGAACACCAGTATGAACATCAAGGTCAGAGAACAAGGAGGGAGAGGAGATACTCCAGGTGCTGGAGCAGGCATTCACCTGGAGCCTGTGAAGAGCCTTTTGGTATATAAAATGGTATCTTTACTGATCTTACATTTTGGACTAAATCTAACATTAGAAGACAGCTATGTGTTTCATTATAATATTCTTTGAATATCTTGTCTGAATATGCAAAAATTAAGACAATGAAGCACAAAGTTTATCTGGAGTCTTCAGACACCAGTCTAGTTACATGTAGTAAGAACTTTATTAACTATTAGATAAATAACCAAACTTTCTGAGTTTCACCTTACTCTCAAATATATAACAAACAAACAAACTAAATCTGTATTTTGAGGCAAGTTTAGTAAAAACATGTAGGCACATATTTTGTATAACGTACTGTACTGTCCAGTGCTCGTCTGGTAGATAGGTGTCGGAACAGACATAGACGTAACAGTAGAGACACCAGGACTTTCCTCATCTCCTTTTCTATCCCGTGTATCTTCAGAAGAAAGATCTTTCAAAATTTTTCTATTAAAAAAAAAAAAAGTTTCTTTATCAGCTGAAATAGTAGGCAAAAATTACAAATGACTGCAATAATGGTTGCAAACTATTTTGTATTACAGAAATGAACACTAACATTTTGATATAAAACAGTTTTAGGAATTAACAAAATTTTGTATGAGGTGACTGCATCAAACTCTTTCTGTAGTTACATTTCTGTAGTTTATAAATTCCAGTTTTTTATTTAACTCTTTGAATCATTTTACCAGCTAAAAGCAATTCAAGTCAGCTACTGATTTATAAAATATTTGTATGTGCAAGTCAGTTCAAATTCCAGATTTTCAATTATTATCCTCTAAAAGTCTTAGATGTTTGGACTGGTAAACCTGCAATGAAAATCTGTAACATTAGTAGATTTCAGTAACCTCCAAAAAATTGTGTGCCAAAAACACTTCGTACTGAAGTTTCTCTAGTACTGCCACTGTATCATTTCATTTCAGTAAAACCTGCATCAGAGTTTCCATCATAAACATTTTTCCAGGGATTATAACTGGCCTATTAAGAGATTTTTCTGGTTCTCTCAAGAACAGGCTTTGTATATCCAATTAAAACCAGTTTGCTCTTTCTAGTGTCAGAATAAACTAGAAAGGAATAGGTTACTTCAGAAAAGTTTAAAAGTTAAATCTTTTGTTCTGTCAGAACACAGCAAGACTTTTCATTTGTTTTACGCATTTATTTAGCTCTTGCACAGCTTCTTAAACAACTCATGTACTCTATAACAATACCCCATGAAAACACACACATTCCTATTTAAAAGAAGAACCAATAGAAGCATGAATTTTATGCATCTTACCCCAGGCCAAGCGATGAATTAGAGGCAGCTATATGAAGAGAAAAGCGGAGTTGACAACTCCTGATCCCAAACCCACACTGCTAAACAGTTCTCCCACAGAAGCACTGCTTGCAGCTTGCAGTTTGCTATCCTTCCTACTTTAACTGAAGATTTAGAATCACTCTCTTCCACCACTGTTTTCAAATGCATGCGAAATAATAAAATCCCTCCAAAACTATTCGTTTTGGTACATAACTGAAGATGAGATAAAGCCAACAGTAAGCACTAAGAAGAGAAGGTAAAATATTCAAAAAGTGAAAAACAGTGGCAGAAGTCGCAACAGTAATCACTGACAGGAGCATCAGCTAAGTTCATGGACTGTCTCCCAAAAATTTCAGAACATTATTGTAAAACATATTAAGTTTTGTGATTTTTTTTGGAATCTCTAACAAATGTATTATTTGAAGGGCTGCAATGTAGTATTTGACGGCACTCCTCATTTCAGTAAAATGACATAATTGACTAAAATTGCAACTGATAAACAATTTTCTCTATACCACATCATCTCGAAGTTGATCCCCAGTTGGTTAAGTTTCCCTGTGGCAAACAATAGATAACATGGCACCCTCAAAACGTTTACTGCATGAACAGATCCAATGCATGTTTCGAGAGAAAGAAAACAACTTAGAGCTTGATGGATTATATGAAGCTGTCAAAAGAAGGTGCTATTTTGGTTTCAAAATAACAGTACAAAATATATTACATATGGTACTTACCGATAAGATGGACGTCGCGCTAAGATACCTCGAGCTTTCTGTGAAGAACCTATGCTATCTGACGAATCCTGAGAATCTTCACTCTCAGACAAAGAAGACACCTAAAAAACACATTCCATGTGGTTATCCTGTACGTTACAGAAGAAATACCCAGAACAGATTACACATTTTAATTTTATATGAGCTAAAGCAGCATGAAAACTACACAAATGCAGCTAATTACACAGAGAAAGAAAAAAAATGATGGAATTCTAGATTCAATGCTATCTAATATTTCCAGTTATTCTCAAATACATTAGTAAGGTCATAATGAAACAGAACATATTCACGTTAGAAGCCAAAGGATGCAAAGCTATTAGCTCCCTATAAAAAGAAAATTTAAGAGATTCTCCCAAAATATGTATTACATCAAAAGCTGAAAAACCTCCACCATCTAAAGCCAATTGTTCTATGACTGCAGGATTAATCAATCCAGAAATTTTAAAACAACAGCTTGAAGGAATACAAATGGTTTAGTATTTTCATAAAAATCTTACAATCCTAACTATCTTAATAGCTGATGTGGTCTGAAAAGGTGAGCCACTCCCACATTTAAATTTGGCTGAGGTTATGGGGATGGAGGCAGGAACACCATTTATGTACGAAGACAAACATATAAAATACTTGAAACGTTTTATGTAGACAGACAAGCAGTATATTTCGTTGGTCAGAATATGAGACTCAAATGAAAATAATATTTAAGGCAGCAGCATATCAGGGAGTAAATATGCAAAGTATTATCTACAATTTTCTCCTTATTCCACTGTGTTCTCATCCAGTTGGCAAGTGTTAATTTTTTCTCTGAAGCTCCTTATTAAATACAAGCTAACAAAACATTTATTCGTACTTATCTGTGTGCCAGCAACAAAAACTCAACAAGAATGCATGCGGCTCTGGGAAAAGCATTTCTCATTTAACTGCTGCTACAGAGACAAAAAGAACAACCTACTATCAACATTTTAAAAAGTTGCTCATGTATTACTTTTTTCCCCCCTCTGAGCAACAAGGCCACAATGTTCATAAATTACCAAAAAAAAAAAAAATGCAAGAATACATTCAGTGGGGAGCCTGCAATCAGAACATGATAGGAAAGAGACTGAGGACAACCTAGTAAAGCAGATGCTGAACTGTTTTCATCAAAGTGAAGTGTGTTTTCTTTTCCATGATCTGATGTTACAGGAACAATGATAGCTGAAAATGCATTATGGGTTTACTTTTCATGGTTTATCAATTTAATGTCATATGAATAGATAAGCACAGTACAAAGCATCGGTGACAAATTAATGTGTTTCAGCACAGTTCTTCCAGTCACTTGACTGACTAGTGCAGTTATTTCACAGTGTAACTTCAACGTCACGCTGCCCAGAGGGCTCTCTGCAGCCAAAAACTGAATGAACTAGTAACAGACTTGACTGTAAACTCCCCAAGGCACCTCTCTGAAGTGACTTGTGAAAAAATCATATGGCAAGTGAATAGGAGAAACAAGCTACTTAGGTACCACAACAAAAATGGAGTTACAGCATCCATGAGATGAACACCCAACAGTTCATCCACCATCATTCAGGCCTACCCCTTCCAAACACACATTTTCTTCACTGAGTTATTCTATGCTCTCCTTATTTGGTTATTAAAACACACTAGTTGCATGTCTGTTAAGAGCACCAGCTAGGGAGTTTTGTGGTTTTGTTTTGTTTTTTTATAAAGGGAGGTAACGTCAAATAATTTAATTTCAACTCCAGTGGCAACTTTAGCACTACAAATAATTTCTAGCCTAAATATTCATTAAGAATGACGTATCCCCACAATACTTTGACTGGATTGCTTACTACCTCTTACAGTAGGGCTAGAAAGGCTGCACTGTGGCAGACTTAGCTGAGTCACACAAGCCTTTACAAGTCTCTTCATGCACATAGAACAGGATTCTTGGTTATTTAACAGACATTCTGTAGTTACCTGCACTGTTTGCACCTGGGGTGAGTGGATTACAGAAGAGGACTGGGCTGTCTGAATGACTCCCTGGACCTGGACTTGCTCTCCAGGAAGCTGAACAACTGTCAGAGGAGCAGGACCTCTTAGAGACATCTACAACAAATCAAAGAATCGTGAACAAAAGCACATGTTCTACAGCATTCAGAACATGTATATACATGTAGGAAAACTAGCGGAGAACATGCATTAACAGGAGCTTCTTTTAAGTTCAATTAAGTCACAGAAGTTATCCTTTAAAGATGCACATTTTTCAGATCTATATCTGCATATGAAAAGGCTGAAACAGTTACTTACTTGCCTCAGGTAAGGGAGAAAATCAAATACGTAGCATTATGTGCAAATGATTAAAATGCTGCAACTTAAAATACATGCAGTTCTAAACGAACCACAATGAAGCAGACTTCTTCAGAATCACAATATTGAGACTAACTGAGCATGACTGCTTCCATACAACTCCATCAATATTTACAGACAAAGCCCCGCATTTACGGCAGTTTATCTTTTTTAAGTTTAGGTTCCATTTTAAGAGCATCTTAGAATTAGATAAGCAGAAATAAAAGTGGTCTAATTGCCACGGAAGTTAACAGGAGTTTAGGACACTAAAATCTAAACCCAGATGAAATCATCAACAAGACTGAGGGCTCAGGACAAATCAGACTAACGATACTAAAGAAATCACAAGTATTAAATACAGCAAAAGCTGACCCATCCACTTAGAAAGTTCAAGGCACAAGGGCTGTATGAAAGATATCAGACCACAAAAGAAAATGAAGGGGACAAGGTATAGAAGCTCTGGCCAAGGAAGAACAAAGAACAGATTTTTCCAAGTAAAAATTACGGCATCTCTTTAATGTTTTACTCTTTCATGTTTTGCAGCTATCAATTCCAATTAACATTGTAGCTGAAATCTAGGTTTAATTGGGAACAAAAAAAATTACTACTGCAGCCCCTGTATAAAATAATATAAAATAATATAAAATAGAATTACATTCTAGCAGATTTGTATTTTTCATGTGGATTTTGCACAAGCCTTTGCACTTAAAAATTGATTGAAGTTATACATATAGATGCATAAGTAAATAACCAGTTTCCTCACCAAATTTCTTCACTAGTTTTATTAATCTGGAATATATGAAAAGATGAAGGGATCATTAAAACTCATACAGATAATTCTTCATTTAGTGCCACTTTCATATCATGCATCATAATGCTAAGTTACATTGGCAACCTTATACAAAAACAGATCAGAGAAACAGCCTGTAAACAAACAACAGGATGCCTGCTGTTATTCTAGCCTGTCTTTGCCTCATGCGGTTATCTTAATTTTGCATCAGAATCTAAAGCACCTCCATAGGGTAAACAGTGGACAAGCTGCAAAACAGTGTTTCACAGGACTGCTGTACGGCTACAGGAGCAGACTTTACCTAGCCCTTTCGGATACAGAAATTTGAATCATGAGGAATTCAGGTTAAAGCTCTGAAAGTGATGTTACCTCCTGGAAACTATGTCAAATTTCCAACTTCATATGCTTTATCACATTAAATATATTCACGTTGGGCTAAAATCCAAGTGTTTCCATGGTGCTGAGCACCCAGAATTGCCATTGCTACAAAAGGAGCTGCAAATGCTTTTTCTGAAAAGAAAAAAAATGAAAATCAGGCCCTCAATTCATTACTGAGCAGCTCCTGTAAGCCAGGCTGATGACGATGTCAAAGGACATGCAATCTAACAGAAATGTTGGGCTGCATTTTTGCATTTTACTAGCATTAAATTAAGTTTGGTCTTTTGAATGCATGCCATCTCATTAATTGTGCTGTCTATCAAGAAACAGGTATATTTTTCTCAACCTTCTTTTGTGTTTTTCTTCTCCACGTGTTTCTAAAATTCAAGAATTAACGTAGTTTGTAGTACATAAAGAAGTGGCTCTTAACTACCTCGAATGTTTGCTGAGATTTGGCCCAGGCTTTACCTGTTGAGCAATATGAGAGAGCTGAGCTGCCTGTAGTGTTGTACCTTGTACAGCTGCTGTTTGTGAAGGCGGCACTGAACTGTTACTGCTGCTCTTGTGCACCTCTTCCATAATCAGCTACAAGAAAAGCAACGAGTGAAATTCGGTTAATGACAAATGCGAACAGGAGACAGGTGCCCAGCTTCCAGCGACATTTCATAAAATCTCCGTGCATCGTGCTTTTAGCCTTATTTGCGCATTTTTAATTACTTTCATTAGCCCGCCTCCTCCCCGGACCTCCGGGTTCAGAGCAGGACGAGGCGCGGGGAGGCGAGTCCCATTTCACCCCACAGCACCGTGGCTCAGCCGGCCGCTGGCCCTGAGCACTACGCGGTGCTCAGGTTTACTGTCACGTATTTATTGACTCTCCTGGGTTTCAGTGGAAAAAAAGCCAAATCATGGGATCTAGGAAGAAAACCTAAACAGAGCGTTTCTATTAAAGAATATCCTGCTCTAAGTAAAATAATTTTCCAAAATATTTTACCTGTGCTACCAGCTGAACCTATATCGAAACATCTGAAGGTATATAAAAACAAATCAGGAATTCAAAGTGGAAGCCTGAAGAACACAGCTCTGAATTTTAAACCCTGCAAAAGTAACTTTGTCTCTTTATAATAAAGCCAGTAACACTTCCCTCATTTCTGAGATTTTATATTTAACTGTTCAACATGACTTGACAGCAACCCCCCCCCAATATTGGGGGATTTAGTGATGTAAAAATGCATGCTTTTAGGTGGGGTGAGTGGGTGGACCAGCCTAGAGCATTAAGAGATGATCGGTGAGTGTTAAACATTTTGTCACAGAAGGTTTAAAACTGTTGAAAGGACAGTTGCTATGAGACTGGAAATTACATTTCTTTCTGTGGAAATGTGAGTCATTGATTTTTCCCTACTGAGATAAACCACAGCTCTTGCAGCTTGACGTATACTTAGAGGGTAAAAAGTCAACGTACACCAAGACCAGAATCTTGTTCTTGCACTCCTTACTCATCCGAGGAGTCCCCGTGCAGAACTCCTCAATAAGTTACTAAAACTGGACTTTGCGGAGAGAAAACCGATGAGACATCAATGGTTTGGTGCTACACGAAACTGGATCCTTTACAGCACGGAACAAACGTCCTCTAACACACGCTATAGCTTCCCAACACGCTTATTTCTGTAAACGTAAAGCAATTCTTCCACAGTTGAAGCTGAAGCGGCAAACGGAAGGCTGCGTTTTGGAACCAAAGCTCCACGGGAGCAGGGCAGCTCCTCAGCTGCTCCCAGCCTCTGGAAACCTTCAGCTCACCCAAACCACCCCGACCGTCTCCGCTAAGGTTATCGTGTCGCCGCTCACGCTGCAAAGCTTTCCCCGTCGCGGGAGGGGGAACCGGAGCGCCGGGCGCTCGGGGCGATGCTGCTCGGCCGCAGGCTGCTGCTGCTGCTGGGAGAGAAGCCGGCCCCGGGCGGGCGCGAGGGGGGCAAGGCAGCCCCGGTGTGCGCTTTTCGGCTGCCGCCGCTGCAGGGCTCGCTTGGAAGCCTCGGAGGCTGCTTTGGCTTTTTTGTAAGGAGAGAAAATGGAGAGCTGAAGTAATTTCAACATCTTGAAGCTCTGAGGAACAGAGCGGAATTAACTACGCGTATGTGTAAGGGAGGCAACTCTGTATACCCTCTACTGTAGCGTTAGGGTTTTATAAAGGAAAATCTACGTTCTGTACCTGTGCAAATGGAGATATATATTAAATGTCACAAGTAAACAGGGCACTGTCAAACTGAAATCCAGTCAACAGCAAAAATTAAAATAAATTTCCAGTGCTACAGAAATAGCCAATTCATTTCTGTAGTGCTAAACCACATTCTCTGTTTCCCCCTCCCTTTTACTGTTTCTCTCTGCCTTTTTGCCCCATGAAAGACTCACAACAACAGCAAAATTGACTGCAAGAAACAATGAAACCGATAGATAAAAAACCACTCAAAATAAACAAACTGGGGAGAAAGCACAAAAATCTTTGCTGATCTTTCTCTCAGAGGTGTGAAGCCCTACTTACAGGAATAAAAGATAAAATATTTCCCATTATAAATGTGCTTTTTCAAATTTACTTCATCTCTACTTGCTCTGTAGACTCTAACTAAAGATTCATCCAACACCTATCACTGTTAGCAAAATAACAACCATAAAAGACTTAGCATGCAATTTTAACACAGTGAAAATTATCATTGCATCTTATACCCTCCACTGACTAAAGAAGGTGCAATATGCTATTTGGCCTTGCACGACTGTCACACAAGAAGTCTTATGTGCCCCTACCCTGCGGAAACAACCTCTTCTGCTGGAAAAAGCATGATGTTTCTTTTGGAATGGCCTTCCGTGAACACCTGAGACAGTGATTACCATCTACCAGCTTTCAGAAAGACAGGTCCAATGAAAAACCTCAACCTGCAAGTTCTCAGCTTAGAAGAGAAGTACCAAAGATGGAAAAGACATGAGGATTTCAGGCTTTTACACCACAGCTAAAACTACTTCCAACAACAGCGTATACATTTTAATCCCTGATGTTTTATCGGTCAGAAAAAAAATCATTCCATCTGTATGATAGCCATTGTTTATAATGAGATGAGTAAGGATGATGCTTTTCAGAACAAAAACACCTCCGTGCAGCTACGTATCAGAAGTATTTTAATTTAAATGAAAGGATTCCGCAATAGCAGCATTATGGAGAACATACTTGTTTTAAAAGACTTTTAAACTTCTGAGAATTGACTCTGTGCAGCCAGCCAAAGAATCTCATTTCACCTTAAATGTGAGTGTGAGCCTCAAACACATCTTCATTTCAACCAGAAACAGGAACGTTGCATTTCATTGTGGGCAAGTTTAAGTTCACATATACCCTCCTAATACCATGTTCCTTAGGTTGAACCACCACTCAGGAACTGCCAAAAACGCCAAATGATGGCTGGGAAGGAACATCAACTAAAAAACAAAAAAAATCTACAACTTCCAATAATCCTGATGAAAAATACTCTAAAACATTAGAGCAGGTCCAACTTACGGACACACTGCACCTGTGTAGCAACGATCTTCAGAAGATTTTAATTTGAGTAACTCCTTACTTCAGTGTCCCAGCCGTAAGCAGCATACTGATTTCTTGTCATTGTTTGGTTTTTGGCTGTTTACAATGCAATTATCTGAGACACCGGTTGTCTCTAGTTAAGTGCGCATTAAACGACTAAAATCAGATGAAGTTTCAAAGCACAATCTGGGGGCAAAGAATAAAATAATGGAATATAGAAGCTGTACATCCAGGCAAAGAGATGTGAGCTGTAGCGTAAGATCACCAAAGGAAGAAACCAAATTCTGTTTTGCCCTTTTAAATCTAGCAGATGAAAGGCCCATGTTATATTTCAGTATTGAAATATTGTATGAGGCAACTAATTTTTTTAAGGACTTTATAAAGTCAGAAATCAAAGAAAGCTGGACACAATTTTATTCTTAAACATTAAGTACCAACCTATATCACAACAGTTAAAATACTTTTTACTTTATTCTGCGATTGAGACACTTTGGGAAAGTTTTTTTTCATCCAGAAGACTGACAGAACTCCAGTTTTTCCAGGAATCAGCGAAGGACAGAAGCAAATGACAGCACATCCTACAAGTTCATGCCAGAAAGCCAGTGAGGAGACTTGAGTCAATGTACCCAGTTACAGCTTTGGATCCCATTCTACCAGTACACAGAAGAATACTCCTTAAAACTTCAGGAGTACTTTCCATATGCGTTTTCTTCCACTCACCCCCCGCTCCTGCCTTCTACAGCGAAATGAAGCTGAGTGAGCACTCTGGTGACAAGCAGCTTCAGAAATAAAACCCTGCAGACTAAAAATGTATAGATGATATTGAGATGTAGGATCTTAATACATCTGAGAGGAAAATAATAGCGAGATCGTTATGAAACGATTTTCACCCTGCCACCTTCCATCAACCTGATGCTCATTGCCTTGAGTGCTGGAGGACAGGGCTCACAAAAGCAGCGCTCGGTCAACACGGATGGAAATAACCAAACCGCCGTCACCAGCGGACGATCCCCGTTTCTCATCGATCCCCCTCTAAGGTCTCCAGAAACGCGACCACCGGCGCCGCTTTGGCGAAGACGGAGCCGAACGGGTGCTCGGGCCGGGCCCCCCGGCGCTCCCTGCAGCCCCGCGCTGCCCCGGCCCCGGGCGGAGCCGCGAGCCCTCAGCCAACCTCCG
>VXAA01002515.1:4479-22540 GCA_013399115.1 Anseranas semipalmata | reverse complement strand
CCATTTTTAAAAAGGGTAGAAAGGAAGACACAGGGAGCTATAGACTGGCGCGCCTCACCTATGTGAGTGGCAAGATCATGGAACAGATCCTCCTGGAAGCAATGTCAAGGCATGTGCAAGACAAGGAGGTGATCTGAGACAGCCAGCATGACTTCACCAAGGGCAAATCATGCCTGAGCAACCTAGTGTCCTTCTATGATGGAGTGACTGCACCAGTTGACAAGGGAACACCAACTGATGTCATCCACCTGGACTCCTGTAAGGCCTTTGACACAGTCCCACATGACATCCTGATCTCCAAATTGGAAAGATATGGATTTGAAGGTTGGACTGGTTGATGGATAAGGAATTGGCTAGATGGCAGCACCCAGAGAGTTGCAGCCCATGGCTCTATGTCCAGGCGGAGGCCAGTGATGAGTGGTGTCACTTGGGGTCTGTCTTGGGACCAGTGCTATTTCATATCTTTATCAATGTCACAGACAGTGGGATTGAGTGAACTTTCAGCAAGTTTGCAAATGACACCAAGCTGAGAGGTGCAGTTGATACATCAGAAGGAAGGGATGCCATCCAAAGGGACATGGACAAGCTTGAGAAGTGGGCCCATGTGAACCTCATGAATTTCAACAAGTCCAAGTGCAGGGTGCTGCACCTAGGTCGGGGCAATCCCAGACATGACAGACTGGGAGAAGAACTCATTGAGGGCAGCCCTGCAGAGAGGGACTTGGGGATTCTGGTGGACAAAAAAACCTGACATGGCTCAACATGAGCCAGCAGCGTGTGCTTGCAGCCCAGAAGGCCAACTGCATCCTGGGCTGCATCAACAGAGGTGTGACCAGCAGGTCGAGGGAGGTGATTGTCCCCCTCTGCTCTGCCTGTGTGAGGCCCCACCTGGAGTCCTCCATCCAGGTTTGGGGCCCACAGCACAAGAAGGATGTGGACCTATTACAGCAGGTCTAGAGGAAGACCACAGAGATGATCAGAGGGCTGGAGCACCTCTCCTATGAAGAAAGGCTGAGAGAGCTGTGGATGTTCAGCCTGGAGAAGAGAATGCTCCAGGGAGACCTCATTGCGATCTCACAGTACTTAAAGCAGGTTTATAAAAAAGACAGAAAGTAATACTCAGGCTGATAATAATAGGACAAGAAGTAATGGCTTTAAATTGAAAGATGGTAGATTTAGATTTGATATTAGGAAGGAATTCTTTACTCTGAGGGTGGTGAGGCACTGGCACAGGTTGCCCAGAGAAACTGTGGATGCCCCATCCCTGGAAGTGTTCAAGGCCAGGTTGGATGGGGCTTTGAGCAACCTGGTCTAGGTTGGAACTAGATGACCTTTAAGGTCCCTTCCAACCCAAGCCATTCTGTGATTCTATGATCCTATGATTCTATGATTTAAAATAAAAACACATTTAGATTATTTTTGTTTGTTTGTATGTTTTGTTTTTCCGAAATCATATATTAGGCTTGGATCTATGAACACATGTTTTTGCTTAATCCCCATGTTCTCAAAGAATCATCTGTCATAATCACATAACTAATATATGTGAGACTAGGCTGAGCAACTGACTTTCTTAGACTCCAAAAGAACAAGCCTGTCTTCCTTGTCATAGCTTGTACAACTGCTGTCAATGACAAGTAGCTTTGAAGATGGTTTGCCAGAATTTGTGTGTGTGATTTTGAACACTCTGAAAATTTAAATGGAACTTCTCACCTGAAGCAAGAGTTTGAAATTAAAATATACTAATTCTTTTTGTTGTTGTTGTTTATTTATTATATTTATTTTGCTGTTAATTACCAGCTACCCAATGACTTTTATTGATTCGATAATTCTGAGCATTCTTTTTTTCACAGATGCAAAAACACCAATAAGGTCAAATAGAAAAGATTAATAGGTCCAGCTGAAAGCCTTTTATATTGCATTAAATCCTTTTCTTAAAACAATAGATTTGAGAGACATCTGAGACCAGTTGCTATAGTAATATAGTTTGTGAAAGCCCTGTGTTGATGTTGTACATATGGGGTAGAAATGAGAGAGGAAATGAACCATTTTGTTTTTCCATGCACAGCAGGGCCAGCCTGCACAACTGTAATAAATGAGCAAAAAATGTCACAGATTGGTAGCCAGTTGGAAGTGGGTGGAGGGGGAGGTGAGTAGAGAAGAAACAGGTCATATCTGAATGGCAAAGTTGGGGGAGGGTGTAAATAACGGCTATATATATTATAATTATCTCATCAGCTAACAGGGAAGATATCAATAAGAGAAGGGCAGTTCACCTTTCAAATTGGGCCAAGCCTCTTGCTTGCTTCTCTCACCTCTTCAGCCCAGCTGTGACAGCAACTTGACAAAGTCTTCGCAGCCAAACTCCACTAGCTGCAGAGGTTTCTTTTTTGTTTGAGACAAGAAGCTGGCAAGAAGGCAAAGTTTTCTTAGTTCGTATAAACAGTTGTTTTCCTTCTCTCCACTTCCCCCACTCAGAGTTTTAATACTTTTGAAGGTATTTGTTGCCCTTACTGGCCAACAAATGGTGCCACTGGCACCTTTCTTATTATGAATAAAAGAGAAACAAAGAAAAAAGAAACAAACAAAAAAAGAATGTGCAATGACATTAAGAGTCTCTTATTGTACTCCAAAGGACTTCTGTTTGATGCAGTAGGTCCTCGAGTTTGCTTCAGTCAGACTGCAAACTTCTCATCTTTAACTCCTCCCACACAATAGCATTCATGCAAGCTGTGAATATGCAGACTCAAACTTTTGAAAAGCTCCCACAGAGGTGAAGCTCAGGAAAACAGGACAGGTAGGGCTTCAAGAAAAACTGGTGTCCAAAACAATTAATTCTTTTGAATATAGGCAAAACTCAAGATATTAGTGTTGGTCTTATAACCTAGGAAGAGATAATAAATTGAGGAAGAAAAATGGTTTCCTAATACAATCTTCTTGTTTAATTGCAAGGCTGATTGCAAAAGAAAACTTATTTAAAAGTATAGGGAAAAAAAAAAAAAAAAGAAACTAAGACTCTACACCTTGGAGAATAAACCTCATGTAGGGCTGGGGAGCCTAGACTCCATAGGGAATTCTGACCCATATCCAAGTGTGCTGGAGAAACTCAGATAAGCAAAATCTTTGTAGGAGCTTATGTGGTTTTTCCAAATATTTGAATATATTTTTAGTTAATGTGTGTTTGCTGTTTGTGTTTCAGCCTAGTTATAGTCGATGCATCTTCACATGCCTGAGGAATTAACTTTAAACCAACAGCATTTGCAAGATTTGGGCTTACAAAAGGAACTTTAAATATGGGGAGTTCCTGTGGTATCAGAATTGGCTGTATAGATTTAACTCTTGGGAAATTATTCCTGATTTGCTGTAGTTTATGGTATGGTGGATTAAGGCAGAAGCAATGAAACTGGTGATGATTTGCCTTTTTACACTGTGCTGTGAACTGCAGAGGGTCAGGAAAAACTTCTCAGGTGGTCTTCTTCCCAGGTAAGGAGGGTTATTAACCTTGTCAGTTCTTCCAGTTTAACTTGCTGATGTTTGAGCCAAGAGATGCTGAAATCTCTCAGGTTCCAGCTGTGATGTCAGCCCAGAGCATCTTGAACCAGGAGAGCTCGACCATGGCTGTGACAGGCCCAGGTAGACGACACAGTACCAGGACATAATATACACTGACAGCTGTGGCAGTCACAGCTGGGTCTCCTGGTTAAAATGGACTGAAAAGATTCTAGATTTAGTCATCCTGGTCTGTGAGGTGTATCAGAAGTTCCCCTGGACTGGGAAGAAACCAATAGGTGGTTTTGCTGCCCTGGTTTCCAGCCATGGCTGGGAGATGGCTACTTAGTTTTATTCAGCTAGTCAGCTCCATTTAATGCTCAGCTGCCTGCTAGCTAGGACCATTTCCTTCTCTCTCTTTTCTTCTCCTGTTCTACTCTTTTTAGCAACACTTGGCTGCCTAAATGATGTTAGTGTGGGCTCTCATGTCATGGAGCCACTTTCGTGTTCACGCATTAGAAAAGAGGCTGACAGGAAGACCACGTATCTGTGACATTGCTTCATCAGTTCAGAGGCACCAGGGTGGACTGTCAGAAGAGGCAGCTCTGAAGTGGGCTGCAACATTCAGAGTGTAAAAGGAAAGAAGATCAAATAGGTAAAACAAATTTGTGGATTATCTTTTAAAAAATTAAAAATTTTTTTTTTTTTTTTTTTTTTTTTTTTAAGGGCTTCTTTTTAGCCCTAGTTTTGACTCACTGTTTCAAGTTACATCACAGTTTAACAAACATGCCTTGATTGAGCTTACTGCTACAAACTGCACAGGTAGACAAGTCAGTAAGAAGAGGGAAATCAATTGTGCAAATCCTTGTTCAAGGCTAAAGCTGCTATGTATAAGTGTCATTAGCTGCTTGCACTACTCTTGTCTGTGAGTGCAACATCATTTTGGCAATACAAATAACTGTAAATGAGAATTATTTTAATCCATTTTAATTGTCTGTTACTTAGCCCAGTGCTACTAAGCTCAATCTGTTTCCATCAGATAATGTAAATGATAAGTTAAGAAACACATAGAGTATGAAGAATTAATTGCCAGGGCTTCTCAGAGTCAGTTACGTAAGGACTCGACACATCCAGGCTGGATGTGGCGCTGGGCAGCCTGCTTTAGTGGTTGGCAACCCTGCCCAGAGCAGGGGGGTTGAAACTAGATGATCTTTAAGGTCCTTTTCAACCCAGGCCATTCTATGATTCCATGATTCTATGATTCTATGATTCTATGACTCTATGATTCTATGATTTGATGACTACCAAATGATAATGAAATGGAAGTAAACACATCTTTTTATGCAAAATTATAGATGCTCACTTCTTTGCAAAGAGGCATTCAAGAGAGAATCAGATACAGACCCCACTTACATATACTACAGAGAAGCAGATCTAGCACTAGACCCATGCTCCCCTTAGCGAAGATGCAAGATAAATGAGTCTAGCTGTGTTTGGTATCTCACAGTCACCAGACTGATCTTAAACTTATTTGTATTTCTGCACACTCAAGTAACTTTAGGATGATTTAAAGAAACAACACCATTTTAGAGGAAGTTATGAGCTTAGAGTATACAAAATAAGCAAAACTTGAGTGGATTTATCTAAACAATTTTTTGGACTGTTCAGGGTTTGTCCAGTACCAACTCCTGCGGCACAAATAGGGTGAAATTTGAAAGCAGCACTTATTGTAGAATAACCCATACATACCAATGGCTCTAAATAGATACAAAAATATGTAATCACCCTTTCACTCACATAATGTATGTACATTAGTGATAAGTTATAATAAAGGAGAAGATAGTTTAGCATCCCCAGTCCCATCAGCAGTTCATCTAATTCAGCATTTTGACACTCCAGGGGAAAAGATGCATCAAAAACAGAAGAATCAATTAAGTTTATAATGACATTCCACATTGAAGGAAGTTCTTAATAGCACAAAGACTTTTTTTTCCCCCTACTCCCTTTAGTGAATAGAAATGTATGCTACTAAGTATTATATGTAGGAAACAGTATTTCTGCCTGTTGTGAACTTTCAAAACTTTCAGAAAAGTCTGTCCCAAATTCATACAAGACCTTGGTTTCTGGTTGTTAAAAGAATGGCTAAACAATTGCCCTGAATGTTTTGTCTAGATTTCAGCTCATTTTATGTAATTAGTTGATATTTTCAAGATGAAATATTTTCTCTGTTCTTGCCAGTACATTTGTGCCAGTTTCAGAACACTTTTCTAAGGATTCTTTCAATGCCAAGGAATTTCTTTAAGCCAACTTATTCAGAAATTTTTCAGCTTTGACCACTAATATTTCCCGACAAACTGTTGATAAACCCTCATACATCTCCAAATCACAGCCTGAAGAGCACAAGCTGTGAATTTTATTTGTAAGCATTCCAAGGATGTAAGGGTATGAAATAAACATTGAAAAACAGATCAAGAAAACCTTTGAATATTTCACAGCATTAGTGATTCACTAGGACAATGTAGGAGGTCTGGATCATCGTCACATCTTTAAAGGGTATTAGCACTGCTAACCAATCTGATTTCTTTGCCTATAAGATAAGGAGGTAGGCAGTACAAGTAGACTTGTAATAACAATGAAATGATTCAGTTGACAGCTGTTTCTGTAGTACTTTGACTCTACTTTATTTCATTGGTCTAATTGTTTAGGTTAGAGAAAAAAATAAAAATAAAAAATCTTCCCCCAGCTTTCCCTGCTTGTCTGAGAGCAAATAACATCCTAACCAGTTCCCTGAACTTCTTCCTTCTTTATTTACCCAAAATAAACACAGAAACAGTTTTATGATGTTGGAAGGATCCACGGTCCATGTAACTCCCGTTTTCACTTGTTTGCCCGGTTTTTCTTTTGTTCAGCTTAGTCTGGGGTTTGTGCCTATGAATACAGACTGCAAATATCCTTCTGATGGTAGTGAAGTTTAATTCTGTATCACACCTCTTGTTTCTAAAGCACTTTGCAGTCTGTCTGTCTCATTTCATGTGCCCACACGCAAACAGAGAGCATCAGCCATCTCTGGTGGGAGGGTGACAGCCACACAAGCCAACTGGTAGCCTGCCAATGTGCTGCACGGCAGAGGGAAAAGGGAGTGTTGGCCAAGGATGCCACATCAAACCTTTCTCTTCCAGAGTGTGCCATGGGATTTTCAATATCCACAAGGAGCAGATGTCTTTAATTTCTGATCATTAAAGACCAGGAGCATGCCAAGAACACGGGTAGCTGAGGGAGTGGCAATGTCAGCTCATTGAAGATCTGGATGAGCAGTCTTCTGAGAGACAAGGCAAATATACAGAGCTTTACAGCCTTCATTTTTGGCCTTGATGAACAAGCTAAGAGGACCAAAGATACAAGGAAGTCACCTCCATAATGTACAGTGGGAGATAGGCAGCTTTGCAGCCTACCTGAGGATGCTCCAGCAGCAGGCTCCATAAACCCCAGAATTCAAAAGCTGCCTCAAGAAACTAACTTTGACACAATCCCAGAAAGGACCAATGTATGCAACCAAGACTAATGTGCCTCAGGAGTGGATTTCATGCTTCTGCACGGCTGACATTAGCAGCTGGCCTATACTGTATGCTAGCATGCTGTGAGTGTTCCCAGCAGAGGGTCTGGTCCTCCATGGTAACACTCCTCAGGGAACTCTGGAAATGCTTTAATTATTAAAATGAATAATTCCTACCAACACATTTAATTGGAAAATATTACATGTTTAAATGTGCACTAATGGAAGAGCTCTGAAAATCTAACAATATAATAAAGTATGCTGTTTGAAGTGAATTCTAGCAATATTTTTTCAGCCAATAACACCATGCATTATTTATCCTATCTCCTTTTAATCCTATCTGATGGTTCGTATGAAGAAGGAATCACTGGAACCTCAGAGATAAAATGCAAATGTGTGAATCACCCCCTGCAGGCTTTACCTGTCACCCTTACCTCATCCGCCTTCCTTGCTTCCTGCCCCCTAGTTTCCAAGGAAATGGCTCAATGAATTTATTGCTGTGGTATAAACTAATGCTCTTACTTCTTCCTCAGCATCAGGAGGACTGCAAGCTGACCAATTAGAGGAACACTTGTTACCCAGATGTGTTACCACAGTCTGACAGAGACTGGGCACATCCAAAGGCAAGAGAAGGCCAGTGTGGGAGCCACAGGCTAGTGGGAGTCACAGAGTGAGAGGGCAGAACATAAGGCTTCAGGACATAAACATCACCCAGCCAGAGAAAGCAAAGATAGGTGGGAACAGGGATACCCAAAGGTGTCAGAAAACCCACCAGTGAGGAAGAACAGGAGTTGAGCACACGTCGAAGTAGCAGCACAGAAGATCCTGTTTGAAGATGCTGTGCTTTTTTTAGATTAAGTGGCAAACATAGAATTTTGCAGTTGGAGGTGTCAAACTAGTGAAATTACATATGGTCTTGGGGAAGGGGCATCCCGTGAAGGAGTTATGCCTCCAGATTAAGTGCTGCCAAGCCTAGAGCACACAGTGAGCATTTTCAAAGGCAGAGAATCACTGGATGAATAACAGCCTTGTGAAGTGATTGTGCTGGCAGGGTTTAATCTAGGAGTAATCTAGCCTAAACAAATTATGCTAATACCAATCTTTCTGTTGCTTTGTACATTTCCTTCATCCCCAGAGAGAAAATTTGTTACCTTCTGGATATATGCGCAGTGGAAAAATCAAGAAACCACCTTCTTCTGAAAGTCATACCCTCTCCCATGGAGTCTAGCAGGAACATAAAAAGAAGCAGGAAAGGAGCATTCAAGGGAGTTTTTGTAAGAAACAAGGTCAACAGAAGAGGAAAAATCAGAGTATATTTTGAAAAATAATATTTTTGCATTGAAAATGATATTTATTATTTTAACTGATGCTGAACAGGACACATAGGTAACAGTGTAAACCCATTTTGTTCTGACTGGTTTCTGAAATAAGCAACCACAATCCTGTCTGAGCACTTTCTCCTCATCTCAAAATGGACCACTAGTTTGCTAGATGGTTCTGCACTAACACAACCTTGTTGTGGAGATTTTCTTATTTACACCAAATACAATGCTTGTCAGTTTTGGCTCTTTTCTGTCATTTTTTTCCTCTATGTACATATTTATTTGCTGCAGTAGCAACTTGAGAGTAACAAGTTTTCCCATGAAAATTCCACACTTCTGGATTCTAAAAAGAGAAGTTTTGTAGCTTTCTTCTCTGCCCAAAAGATCAGAGTATAGCATAGCAAGCCTGGGAGAGGAGCCAACAACCCTTGATATGCCCCAGACATGTGGGCTTATTTGGGCCCAATATTCATTGGTATCACACAGTTTGCAATGATTACCCCACTGTACTGCACAGATGAAATGAAATGAAATGAAATGAAATGAAATGAAATGAAAACAAATGAAATCCAGAGCTCTGGGTTTAGCACAAGCACACATGTTCCCTCAGATTTGATTCTGTTGTTAGTAGGGTACCTTGTCCGCAACAAGAATTCCTATTAACAGCTCACCTTTGATTATGTATTTTCTGCCTAACTTCTTTATTAAACATTTAGTGTATTTCCTTCAGTAAACTGCTTGCCTTTCAGAACCTCTTGTGACCACTTGTGTTTAGTCAAACATCAAAATTCAGCTAGCTGTAAGGAGTCTATGATATTTACACAAGGCTGTATTCAACACTTCTGACCCATAGGTGTGATTTACATCTCTTTATAAATTATAACCAATTATAAGTCTACTCTTAACACTTAAAACAAACAAACAAACAAACAAAAAACCTAAGGCAAGGATCTTTGCCAGCTAAGAAATATAAATGTCATTTTTAAAAATTGGCTCCTGTTTGAAAAGAGCAAATTCTCTACAGACAATTCATGTTTGCAGGCTCCTGGATGGAGCAGAAGCTGGAAACACAGTTATAAGTCACAAGGACTGTAGGACCCTTTTGCTTGCAGCAGCATGTAGGTAAAGAGATGTAACTAAAAGATGTCTGTTGTTTATTCACATCATAGTTTCCTGTCCACATGGTGAACTGTCTTGATTATTCTAGAAAATCAGATTTTCTTTTAGGCCTCCAGAAATAAAACAGACAAGGAGTTTGGGCTATGCTTGTTAGTCTTGGGGTTTTTTAAGATATATGCTTCAATTATCTTATTCACATACTGCAGGGTCCTAAAGCTCATCATATGTAGTGCAAGACTGAGAGTCATGCATTGCAGCCCTGTCACAATTGAATTAGGTCAAAACTACTTTCTTTAGGAAACCTAAAATCCAGTAGTACTTTTCACATGACAGTGACTGGTCTAGGAACACTCATAAATGTTAAAAGAGACAAAAGAAATACAAGATTAGTTTAATACAGTCACAAGTCATTTGATGCTGTACAAAGTATAATTTCACCTACAAAGATGTTTCTTAAAGTTAAATGTTACAGAGATGCTTGATAATTTCAACTGTTACTGAAAATAATGAAGAAATGTTTTAATGTTATAGGTTAAACAAAATAACTACTTTTCATTTAAGGCAGTTTTCAGATGTGGTGTAGTCCCTTCTATGGAGCCAGAAAGCTGAAACACAATTGGTTTCTGCCCAGAAATATCTGCTTTCATGTCAAATCTCTGTTTCTAACAGACACACCTAGCTTAAACTTTAAAACTGGTGTGTAGCTCATACCTATAATGAAAAACAAGTAGCAAAACCACTGTCACAGGAGAGCACAACAAATAAATTATCCATCAACAAGTCAGAAATTAATTTAGATGTGATGAATGCCTTCCTCTCTTCTTTTATCTTTGCTGTTCTGAAAGCAGATAAGACTTGCAGGCAAGGCCTGGTTGGGCTCTGAGCCAAAAGATACTACCTGTTGACATCTACAGCTTGATGGAAAAGGTAACTATCAAATAATCAGGTTGAAATCCATTCTATTTCCAAAGATAAAATTATTACATTAATTCCAGCTGTGCACTCAAGGTAGCCACACAGAGACTAGTGGGGCTCAGCATCTAGATGAGGAAATGCAGTTGCACACTGTACATATGGAACAAAAAAAAAAATGAGGCTTCCCCGTTTAAAAGAGGGAAGTGGCAGCAGGTCAGGCTTTTATGGAAAAAAAAGCCTGAGCAGAGAGCTGAGTTGCAACTGAGTTTTGGAGACATCCAAAATTAAACATGAGATATCCTCACTTTTAATCTTGAATGAATACAGGGAGCAAATTAGTTGTTTTGTTTGTTTGTTTGTTTTAGAGTAACACAATTTCATAAAAGGTATAACCCACCAGTCTTCCTGGTGGGGTTGCAATGGTGTTGGTGATGTTGACAGAAACGTGAGAAGGATTTTTGAGACTTTTTTACACTTAGATTGCATCCCAGCTTGACAGTTTAATTTCTCAAGATCAAAGGAAATCATATCACTTTTCACATCTGCATTTCCCCATCCCTGAATCTTTGGCTTGAAGCTGTCAGGCCACTTCAGCATGCCATCTCATAATCTCTGCCTAGCATTCACTCTTCATTGGGAGAGAGATGGCTCTCTAACCTACCCTGAACACTCTGAGATGAGAAGAAGAGAAAATGTATAATAGATGTATTGAAAGATCAGAGCTTTATCATGGTTTTAAAAAACAGCATCCTGCTCTTGACATTCAGCTGTTTTACCTGCCCTGCTGGCTGAAATGTGGGGAATATTGGCAATTTTGAGTCAGCTTTAAGCTTTGCCAATTTTCTTATCTATCTAAACAGCAAAATCTTAGCATTTGCTCTAGCCTGCAAGTTCTCCTAGTGGAAAAAATATAGGCATGCAGGGAAAAAAAAAAAAGAATTTTTGAGTCTGTTTTCTGACCTCCATGGGAGAAACTGATAGATTGAATACATGCAGCATGCTTCTTCTTCACACAGCCTTACACTGCCCTTTCCTCAACACATGCTTGCACCTGTGTCAGATTAAGTGAAAACTCCAGGCTGCTACCCTGTCCCTCCCTTTCTTTAAGGTTAGTGAAAATATTTCAGCTGAGATTTACTTTAAAGGTGTGTCCTTTTTCACAAAAAGTTGCAGAAATCTTAGGCAAACAGAAGAACAGCAGGCAGGAGGAATTCTTCAGCTAGTCAATGTTCCATATTTTATTTTCCAACAGAGAATCTTAACAATCACCCATTGTGTTGGAAAGCCACATGATGATAATATAAATTCACTGATGCAAGCCAAAGAACTACAAACCTTTCTAAATCAACATAAACATGTCCCTAAATCTGTGTGTAGACCTGCCGACATGCGTTCCCTCTGTTTTCCTAGGAGCCTTGCCCAAGGCTGGTTGTGCTCAGATCCACGGGTGAGCGTGAAAGATCACAGAAGAGCTGGGGTTCACGGCTGCACGGCACCAACCACCCTCTGCAGCCAGAGGCTTCTTCCTTAGCTAATGTCAGCTGATCATTTCTCCAAAGATACATTCATGCTACCATATGGAAAGGGAATACCGACTGTGCATGTTGTGTGACCTACAGGGTTTATGGTGGATGCTTCAGAAACTGCTAATCCTGTTCTCAGAACAGTATCCTGGTCTGTGAGTTTCTATTATTGCAGAATGACTTGTCTGGAGACACAAGACAGTGTGTGCTGCTGAGGAGCACCCTGGGGCTTGGGATTCAGAAGTCCAGCCTTGGGTCTGTGATAAAACTAAGTTCGTGTTGTACTGAGAAAGTCATTACACACTTCTCTGCTTCCAGATCTCAATTAGTTAAGTGAAGGGGAATAATAATTACATGGTTAACAAGGGTGGATTAATAATTAGTTATTCAGGTACAGAATTTTAAACATGTGATGCGATTTATATGTCCTGAAGATTGTTTTGTTTGTTATATTTGTAAACATGCAGTACAGTGTACCCATATGATAGAAACTAAACCACTCAATGCACTTCAACTGCATTTCATGTGCTTAAGTATTTTTATTAAAGTGCTCTTACAGCACATCCTGTTCCCCATGGTAATAAGAGAGCTAAACCAATTATCTATATAACATGCATAGCCATCATTTGCTTTCTGTATCCCACTTTCATCTGTAAACTCTCTTTCCCTATCACCAAGGATTGTCTGAACAGTAGTTGATTTTGATATTATCAGAGAAAGCAAACAAATAAGTAATCAAATTAGGTAATAAAGAGAATCAACAGGGTAGTCTTGTGGATGATCCATAACACTAAACATTTTTCAGAAAGAAGAGATTGAAAACATTTGGTGTCTTGAACTGGACTAGTGAAAAAAAAAAAAAAAAAGAGTGCTTCACTTTGTATTGGAAATTATATCTTGTATAAAGGGAATCAGGGAATCGTAATTTTAAATCATTTTTAAAAATACAGGATTTGCTTGAGGCAGGTCTGAATTTCACTAAAGCTGACACTTTTCCTAAAGGCAGGACTTTCTTAAATTCTCTGTGCTTTCAGCTGGAGAAGAGATGCACAAGACCTAGACAACACTAAAGACTCTACTGCTGTTGTCTTGTATGACTACAGGAGCATTTTTGTTCCCAGCACTAGCATGGGAGTACTGTTTCTTCATAAAATCAGTTTCAATCCTTCAAACAAAATGTGTATATTAGAAGATTAAAAACAAAATTGCTAGTGTCAGCCAAGAAAACCTGTCTGGGGTGCTCTCTCTTTTGACCTTGGACAGTTAACTTCTGTTGTCACTTCTGAACAGAGCCAGATCTTTGTTTGACTCACACACTTCTTTTTCCAACTATATAACTGGTAAGAAATACAATCCCTTAGATAGGCAACATGAGTCACCCACAACTTTTCACTTTTCTTCCTTAGTTTTAAAATCAGAAATTCATTTGCGAGGCACGTCTCATTTTGTTTGGATAACACATACAAAATTTATCCTTCATGCAACTCAGCTGACCACAGTGGAATGAAAGCAGAGAGGAGCCTGGACCTCTTTAACAAGCCAGATAAGCAGCATGAGCTGAAATGTTGTTGTTTAATGGCACTTGCTTAGAGACTTTTATACCCAGACCTCCAGAAAGTTAACACAGCACATTCTACAGGTTGTTATTCAGTAGCAAAAGGATACTGCACACAGCTGAGACAAGCAGAGACACTGTCCCAACCCACCACCACCATGCAGAGCAGCTGACATTAGGTGGGGGACATCCTTCAGGAAATGCCAGAGTGCAGATGCTTTATTGTTTATCTCTTCTCAAGGCAATGGTCTGAGAGGACATTTTACAGCCATAATATTAATGGAGTTTTTTCATTTACACTTCAAATTAATATGTGGAGATGAAACAACCTAATGGAGTAATTAGCAAATTAAGCTGCTGCTCAGACTGTCTAAGCAAGCATTTAACGACAAGGGAATGAGTCCTTTATTTATTAACATCTGAAAAACAACTCTGTATACTAACTACAGGCAAGTACTTACATGTTTCTGTATGGAGTAAACTGACTTTGTATATTTTTAAGAACCTTCCCTCACATTGCAGAAATATTTTATGGCCATGGAGGACTTGGAAAAGACAAGTTTGTGACTGAGCAGAAGGCATCTGATTCACTCTGCATATATGGTAATAAAGGTTACTGAGATTATTGTCTTGGATTTAACAGTGTGTCATAATTTGTGGCCTCAATGAGATCTATGCTGTATTTCTGTTTCATCTTTGTACCCTCTAGTAATGAAAATCTGAGAATAAACTATCATGATGAGAGAGCAACTGTGTCATATCCATGTTAGGCATATAAATATTTACACTATTTCTTTTCCATTTGTGGGTTCTTCTGATTAAATGATTAAAGAGCAATGAAGTCTAATTACAGTTTGGAAATGGTTCAGCCTTCAGCTTCGGCAGAGTCTAGTCCCAGGCTAGAGGGCACTTTTGGCACTGTAGTTAATGCTGAATGAAACCACAAAAGAGAAAAATAGATGGTGCTGATGAAAATGCAGGTGTTTTGCATCAAAAATCAGTTGACAGAAGAAGACAAACAGTTGGATTGGCAACAGGGATCTACACAGAATACTCTGTGTACTCTAAATCTGGAAATGTTTTAACGCATAGAGAAATATATCTGACATTTCTCCTAAGATGTTCCTATTTTGTACCCAATTTATTTTCAGACTGCCACTCATTTTTTTCCACAGCAATCCTAGATCCTTTGCCATGCCATCCCTAAAACAACTTAAGATGGCTAATGTAACATCAAAGGCGAGCTAAAAATGCTGGAGTAAGGAAACTTGCTAGGTGTGCCAGCTGGAAAGACCAGACTAATAAGCCCAACCAAACATCTGGAGCCATGCAGAAAACTAACCATCACTAGATGTTGCAAGCAAAGTGACAGGAGGCAAGTGGTGCAGTGTGAAGAGAAGGATTTTGTGTGAGCAGACTGTGCCAGAGGGTTCTCCATTCCTCCAGAGAAGACACACTGCAGCCATGGAGGGCTGGGGCTGTCTCCATGCAAGGACAGGGGCAGGACAGGAGCAGGGTCCAGCTCAGCAGGGACACAGACTGGGACTGGGGGCCAGGGAGACCACTGGGGAGTCCCTGCTCTAGCCAGGAGAAACTCTGCAGGAGCTGGACCAAATGGAGCAATAAGAAAATGAAGCATCAGATGGGGACAGAGAGGTGAGCAGATAGAAAAGCCCCCCATGAAGGTGCCAAGTAGGCAAGACTACCTGCTTCAGACCTAAAATGAGCTAGCTCATACCTTGAGACAAAGGAAGAGCACAATGGTTACCAATAAAAGTAAAATTAAATTACATTAAAATAAAAAACAGTGAAATTAAAAATAAAATAAAATAAAACAAACAAAACGAAGCAGAGAGGAGCCTAGAAGAACACTCTATGTAAAACCTTTGTAGGCTGGACTAAGTTTACCATGTAGCAAAACACAAGTGATGCTGTTTCTCAAAGTACAAATGAAACTATATGCTTTCTTGTTCAAAGAGCACCTCAGGAAGAAGGGTTCTTTCATTCCATGGGTAAACAGAGCTTTTCTGGAAGAGAGCAAACATCTTTTCACTCTCACATTGTCTCAGAGAGGGCTCCCTAGGAGCTTATGTTCTCCCTTCTCCCAAAACTATACACCAATCTCTACAAGCTTCACCTCACTCACCAACTTAGACTACCATGGCTACACCATATTTGCTATTTACTTTCTTATATTTAATATTTTCAGGAAACAAGCATTTTGTGCATAAGAGGAACCTATGATTATCAGCGTATTACAGTAAAATTAAAATAAGACAGTGGATGCTAATTGTGAAATAGCACATGCAGCTTTCTGGATTGAGTTAAATTTCTTTCAGAGAAAAATGAGCCAAAACAAATGAAGTTTATCAATTGAGGAACAGACTGCTAATACAACTCTGGTCTCATGTTTATACTTCAACCCTACACTACGTACTCGAGGCTTGGGTCCACTTAATAGTTAATAATACCTACAAACCCCATTTCATGACTTTCATTCAGTGAAATGTTCTAAAAGTCATGTGGGAGGCAGCAATTCTTGCTATTTACAAACTGTTAAAAAATTCATTTCTAAAATTTTGAATTCCATCCTCGCATATGTGCTCCTACTCGTTATGCTGAGGCAAAGGTTTAAGCCTAGTTTAACGTTAGGCCAAATGGAGACGCTACCATGCATATGCTGCCCTGCTGTCTTCACACATCTCATATTATGAAATCTTTTAAAACAGATATAAGACTGAGCCAGAAGACTGAGTTAAGCTGTATAGTTTAAGTGTTCTGCAATATAAACATGTTCAGATTATCTACAATGATTATAATCAATAATTTCAGCATGAGGAGCCAAGTTCTAAAAGGGTTTCCATAGCTGCACTTGTAGTGTTTTAAGACATATGTTTGTACTTCCAGGAAAAAGACTGAATAATCAGACACATATGTGTATGTGTGTGTGTAAGTATATTTTCATTTATTTAAAAACAGGTTGTTATATTCCCACCAAGAAAAATTAACATGAGCTTTTCAAAATTCAAACCAGAATTATTCTTTTTATTATTAAATAGCACAGGGTTTCACTATTACAAATAAGAGCACTGCAGATTTTGCAGTATCTAAGTGGTACTGGGACATCCAGAAGAGAGAGTGAAAAATGATGTGAATGGACAAATCTTAAAAGACGCAAACCCAGCACAGGCCAAGCACATACTGGGCAGCATTCATGTGAGAGCAGGCAGCAGGCTGAGGGAAGAGAGCCTGGGGCTTCCCAGCACCAGAGAGATGTCCATAAACGAGCAGTGGAGGTCACTGACGTGGTTACAGGGCTTGAGCACATGGCATATGGGGAAGGCCCAAGGTTAAGCCTGGTAAAAAGAAGAGGAGACGAAGGGCTGACATAATTACAGTGGCAGAAGCTGGGAGGCTGGAGGAGCCCAGGGAGGTCTCTGGTCCAACCCTCTACTCAGCCAGGCCTGCTTCAAGCAGCTTCAAGGGTGGAGATACCACAAACTGCTCACGCAGCTTGTCCCCTGACCACCATCATGGAAAGAAGAATTTCCCTAATATCTGACAAGAATTTCTCCACCTGGGCCATTAAGTGGTTGCGGACAGCACTAAGGTCTCTCCTTATCCTTCTCTTCTTAAGGCTGAGAAGACTTCAGTGGGACCTAATAGCATACACAAGGACTGGAGATCTCTCTTACCCTAAATTTTTCTGAATTTCTAACACGGTTATATGACCTGGGAGCAAGCTAAAAGCCCAAAGTCAGGCATGAACTTCTCCTGTGAAAACCTTCTGTATCACATGCCACATGACAAATGTGGTAGGTGATGCATCACAACTACACATGCAATTTTTTTGGTGGGCCTATGTAAGCATGACCTTTATCAACAAAAAATATTTTTTTAACAAGTCTTTGCAAACTAAGAATGAAATGAAATGCATGAAATAGACTTATCTCCACCAATATTTTTGCACTTGACTTCAAATATTTTTCTTACAAAAGCCTGGCATGCACCATTACAGAACATCTTGAAGTTCACTCGTTTGTGTTTTTTTAAGGCTGGTTTACAAATGTGTGATATGCCAACTCACAGGGGTCGGTCTTGGGACCGGTGGTGCTCTTCAACATTTTTATCAATGACATAGACGATGGAATCGAGTGCACCCTCAGCAAGTTTGCAGACGACACCAAGCTGAGCGGTGCAGTTGATACCATAGAGGGAAGGGATGCCATCCAGAGGGACCTGGACAGGCTGGAGAAGTGGGCCCAAGAGAACCTAATGAGGTTCAACAAGGCCAAGTGCAAGGTGATGCACTTGGGCTGGGGCAATCCCAGGTACTTATACAGACTGGGAGAAGAAGGACTCGAGAGCAGCCCTGCAGAGAAGGACTTGGGGGTCCTGCTGGACGAGAAGCTGGACATGAGCCGGCAGTGCGCGCTTGCGGCCCGGAAGGCCAACTATGTCCTGGGCTGCATTAAAAAAGGGGTGGCCAGCAGGGAGAGGGAGGTGATTGTCCCCCTCTACTCTGCTCTGGTGAGACCCCACCTGGAATACTGCGTGCAGGCCTGGGGCCCCCAGCACAAGAAGGATG
>VXAA01002514.1:2152-18538 GCA_013399115.1 Anseranas semipalmata | reverse complement strand
GCCTTCCAGTATCTAAAGGGGGGGCTACAAGAAAGTGGGAGAGGGATTCTTTGTCAGGGAGTGTAATGCTAGGACAAGGACTGATGGTTTTAAACTAAATGAGGGTAGATTTAGATTAAATATAAGGAAGAAATTCTTGACTCTGAGGGTGGTGAGGCACTGGAACAGGTTGCCCAGAGAAGCTGTGGATGCCCTATCCCTGGAAGTGTTCAAGGCCAGGTTGAACGGGGCTTTGAGCAACCTGGTCTAGTGGAAGGTGTCCCTGCCCATGTCAGGGGGGTTGGAATTAGATGATCATTGAGATCCCTTCCCACCCAAACCATTCTATGATTCTATGATTCTATGCTGTCTTTATGTATGAGGTGCCTGACTGAAGTTATGACAGCTGTTTATTCCCCTGTGCTCACCAGAGGGTTGGGGTAGCAGAGCAGTGGGACCATACCAGGCTTGGAGCTGTCATCAGTGCCTCCAAGATTTCTGTGTGAGAGTGGAGGTGGGACAAGCTAGCTCTCCATGTCAACATGCAGTGAGACAAGCCTACCAGTTCAGAAGCAGGTTTCTGCAGACACCTGGAAGCTAATCAGCCTAGACTCTTACAGATTGATGATTATTTTGCTAAATAGATCCTGAGTATAAATTCTGGTTTTACATCAACAGCATTTTCCATGAGGTCCCACAGAACACGCAATTCATATACCCACTGTTTCTCCATTTTCCAATGTGAGCTTCCAATACCTACTTTGTAAAACACTTAAAGCCCTATGGATGAAATACATTATGTAAGATCCAGGTATGATCAACCTTACTGTTGTTATTGAATCCCACAAGAGATTTGCTGAAATGACTCTGTAGATTACTTCTGAATGTTTCTGAGTTCATTGTCCTGTGTGTACATGCAAGTAGGCAGGTGCCAACTGTTGACAGCAATGTTTGTATGATCAAAAGAGCATCCACTGTGCATTATTTGTATGGTCCCCTCTTGAATGTATAAATTAGAAGCTGAGTGGTGAGCACTGCCTACCATGATCCCAGATGTGGGAAGTGCAAGTTTAGCAAAGACTTACTTAGGACTCCAACACCTAATTAAATGAGGATCCAGAGGAAGGAAGGATAAAACAGCAAAGGGAGTGAAAATAAAGAAAGTGCTTTACAAGTTTGCACATACTCCAGGGAATTGCTCTAGTTCAAAACATAAAAGGGATGGATTGGCTTACAAGCATACGGCATGCTTGTTTAACTTCGAGGTATTAAATCTGCAAAAAAGTAAGTAAATATTCTGGTAGCTTTATTAAGCATTCTGCTTTCAGTAGAAAGGCATATCCTGGCTTGGACTCTGTTTGGAGAGGGGTTCTCAGGCTTTATCAAAAGCATAAAATGCAGCAATTATACTACCCAATTGATGGAGCTGCCATCTCTTCCCTGGGGAGCCTTTTTTACAGTCTAGTAGACTCCACTACAGGGAAAATCAGCCTAAAATGTCACTATGAGATTCAGTCTACTTTTCCTTTTTTTTTTTTTCCTCCTCTTCTGCCCCCCTAAAATTAATGTAAAATATTCTTACAACCATCAGCACTAAAGTATAGGCTCCTGCACTTCTGACACATAGTTGTCCTTTCCTGATTTTGAAACTTTTGGTATAAATCATAATCATTTTAGTGCATTTCCTTTGACAGAATCACTCAGGACCTTTGCTGCTGCAGTGACCAGCTACTAATGCCTCTATCTTCAGTACAGCATGTGGAATGCAAGGGAACATATAGGAATGTAAGGAGGGAATTTTTAGAGAAAATAGTAACTTAACCATGATATCACTAATAGGAGAGGACCCCTCACCAATCTCTACCACTTAAAGGTAGTAAATATCCAGCTCCAGCTGGCATTCCCAGTCAATACATCCTCTTCAGCTGCTGGAGCTTGAGCCAGGTCAGCCCTTTACCATGAAGAACCTCAAAGGCTATTGTCAACGTGGCTCACAGGTGTGGTCTGTGCCCTCCCTCCTTCCTCACCATCCCTGCTGGGGCATATTTTCATAATCCATGGCTTGCCCTCTGCCTATCCACCCATGTTTCCTTCCAGAGAGAAAGAAGGTTGGGTGTACAGCCCCATTAACCATTATCCCAGGCCACTGAGCTCTTGGGTTGAACAAGATGTGGTCAGCCTGCTCCAAGAGCTTTGTCTTGCCTGTGTTCTGCTAGGACAAGAAGGGCACTGACAATGTTTTGTTCCGAATGGGGTTACAGGGGGAAGCATTGGGTGTGTGATGTGAGCAGCTCAGCAGAGTCACGCTGTTGGTAGCTTTGAACAACTGCACAGACATGAACATAAGTCCCTGATGGATATTGCTATCAGTTTAGAATCCTGTGAAGTTAGGCTGGGCAGAGTGCTCAAAGACTGCAGTGGTGCTTAGACAATCTAACATTTCTCCAGAGAGACCTGAAGTCTATATCTGACATATAGAAGTGTCTGGTTTCCTAGGACTGGTGCAGAATGAAACGTATGTCATTTGAGGAGGAAAGGGGATTTACAAAGGTGCAAGAAATAGAAACAAGACCTCTTTTTTTTTTTTTTTTCAAAAGCACTGAAACACAACAGTCAGGTAAATCCTGCAAAAACTTTGTTGGTGGTGCACATGACTCTGCATGTCTCAGGTTTATTCTTGGACCTGAGGTGGGTTTTATAGCAAAACAGCTCTCTCTGGGGTCTGTGGTGACATCTGGCTGCTGTGAAACTAGAGAGAGAATGCCAGATGACCCCAGAGGTTGCAAAATCTTGAGTGTGGGAACTGCTGAGTGAGATCAGGTCTGCTGGCTGTTCAGTCTGCTTCTGAATCTCTGCTGGTGCCAAGGTACAAGTACTTTGGAAGAATGTATTAAGTGTAAAATAATCAATTCCTAGGGCAATATCTTGTAGCCAAGATATTAAGTAATTGCCTTTTGTCCTCAGCAAGGGTTTTAGATTCTTTAGATACATTTATCTCATTATCTGAGATATTACATGGATTCTTCAGACATGGAATACCCACATCCTCAACCCATGAGACAAAATGATTTCACATTTTTTCACTCTTTTTCTCTGGAATCCAGGTCACACTTCATGCCCTCTTTAGGGAGGAATATATTTTTTCATGGTCCAGTCTAGGTTTTTTCATGTACCTTCTCAGTTAAACAACTTTTTCCTTCCAAAACCCAATGACTCATCACTGAATCCCACAAGATGCCCAGGGTGTTATGAAGTTTGCTTCTTTCTATTTAGCATTTTCAAATGTGAATTGGAATGGGAATTACAAAGGATGTGGAGCCCCAAGCCAGCCACACATCAAATGCACCAATGCATGTCAACCTGCGCCAAGTTTTGCACAGGTCCTGCCACAGCCTTGCTCCTGGCTACTTCCTCCCTCCAAGGGGAACTTGGTGCATGCCTGTGAACCACCACAGAGGGTCTGTCACTGGCTGTGAGGGTGTGAGAATACAGTGATGGACACATCTGTTTTCCTTATTTCATGTGCGGAATTTTTTTCCTTCTTGTTTATGGTGCAATAAATTGTTTCATAGCTGGGCCTTTGTTCTGGGCACAGCTTTGTTTGCTTGTTTGTTTCCGTTCCTGCTCCGTTTGCTTTTCCCACTGTGTTTCCTCCGTCCGCCTCCCAGGGTGACAAAACCCGTCTGTGCCATTTCCCTTGTCTCCACGGCTTCCCCTTCTGGCCCTGCCAGGGACGCGGTGACTCCACGCTGCTTCTCCGTGCACTGTCACTTACCTAGCAGGGAGGCAGGCAGCGTGTTAACAACAACTGAAAGGTGACTTCTTCCTGCCATGCAAGCAACAGACTTTTATTTTTAATGGAGTAAATTAAAGTTTTCTTACTTTTCTTCTCTCACACTTCGTGAGGGCTGTGTGAGGAAGGGGAAGAGACCTTTTTAACTATGTTACCTGAGGTCTTTTCTGGTGGATGAGTAGGAGTCTGAGTGATACAAAGAGGCAGCTGTCGTCATTTGATCGTTCCTAGTCCTTTGAATCAGATCAGCATTTTCCTTCTTCCACTTTGTCTTACATTTCGCTGGTCTGGGACATGCTTTTTGTTCTGCTGTAAGAGATATGATACATCTTCTTAAACAATACCTTCCTTCATCATTTCAGGCCTGTTAAGCCTCCTCACAGCCAAACTCGGGGCTCAGATCCATGCTGCAGAGCTCTGGGGCCTGCAGTGCATCCACTGCCCCTGCAGCTGGCAGAATCCCACAGGATACCCAGAGTGCCATGAAATTTGCCTCTCAGCTCTCTTCTGACCCACGGGTTTGCACCACGTCTCAGAAAGAGCAGGCCTCCCCTCAGTGCAGGTGTGGCATTGTGCGCAAATGGATGCACGCAAGGGGATTCTGAGCTGACCGGTTTGAGCAAAAATGGTTGAATTATTTCTCTTCTTTATTACTGCTTATATTTTATGTCTTTTGCAAGCTAAAGTGAAAATGAACTTGAACTAAACCCCTTTGTGGTCGATGAACAGAGTCCTGCTGATTTCAGTGGATGCTGGGCTGTGGCCCTGAAGTCTAACGTGACTTGGGGTGCTCACCGTGCCTAGCTTTGTCAAGATATCACACTGACTTCACACAAGTATTTAAAACTTTTTCTGAATCTGGTCTGGGTTCACAGAGAATGTGCTTCAAAGCTGTTGTGGCAATAGAGCAATGGCAGCTCAAAACACAGGCAGGCAATGGAGAAAGCAAGAGCTTTGTTCTTTAACAAGAATAATTCAACAGAAATTTCTCAAAAGAAATTTGTGAGTGGACGTAAAGCTTGGTAAAAATTTTGCCATATACAGGTTTTGCCAAAAGAGCATCGTTCATGAATTTCCCTCTCTTTTGCTCATTGCTCTAATATAAATTAAAATGTTGACAGCAGCATTTTTCACTCTGGACTGTTCTCTGTGCCATCAAATGGGTGGATGCAGTGATGAAGGAGTGAGTGTTCCCAGGGCTAGAGACACTGACTGGGACTCAGAGGACCTGGATCACTTTACAGCTTCATCGTGGTCATCCCAAGTGGCCTGTGTCAGCCCCTGCACCTCATTTCCTCATTTATCAAATATGGATATCTCTGCTTCAGAGAATGCCTTTTAATGATTATGAGGTACCACAGGTGTGATGGTGATTGAAATCACGTATGTGGATAGATGTAGCTTGGTGAGAGACTCAGACTGGGAAATGGTCCTGATAATAATGAAGGGGGAATATCTAAATACAGAGAGTGCTTTGCTATAGAATTACCCTGTAACAAATCTGATATTGCACACATCACCTTGATACAAAGATGCATGTGTTTGTTTACATCCTTTAGAGGAATCACTCTGAACATACTCATCTTTATGATAAACAAGGGAAAGTAATTCAGGATATTCTGCCTGCATGATCTCAGCCATTACTCATTGGAAGAAAGTGAGCAAGTGCAGTAATTCCCCAGCTTGTCAGCTTTCTGGGAAGAAGAAGCCAGGCCATGCTGCTGGGCAGGGCTGAGAGCAGCAGGCTGCTGCCCAGGGCAGCTGTCTCACAGCACTGGTGGTGGGCTGCTCCTGTTGCTCTCCTGCTCTGGCTACCCGTGTGCAGGCATGTTTTGCATGAAGGATGGTGAGGGAAAATAGAGGTAATGTTACCATACTGGAGATACGTGAGGGACCAAAAACGTACAGAGAAGCATGACAAGGCAGGCATATGTGTGAGTCTAACCTGAGTGTATCAACTAGCAACGCATTCATACTTTTGGGCAGCAGAGTCATGAAGCAAGCTCTCCAACTATGTCAAGTGGTGAGGGGCTGCTTTTTGGTTAAGTAAGACAGGGCACAAACTCTTTGGCTGTGTCTATGCTGTTGAATGAGGTGGGCCAGGGACTGTTCTTTGGCCAGAGGGCAGGGTACATGGCGTGATTCACCTCTGCATGGCTGAATGCTCTCCTCTGCCAGAACAAGGTGGCCTCATCCAGCCACATATGCGCCCACCCATCCATCCATTCATCCATCTATCTATCCATACATCCATCAGGAAGCACTTCCTGGCACTTGCTGTCCCAAACTGTGCCTGAACATGGTCAGTGGGTCAGAGCCAAAGCTATTCCAGGGAACATGCTTGTGACCAAGCCCTGGCTGTTCACAGAGCCGAGCTTAGGCCTGCACCTTTTCATTTTACTAGAATAGATATATCAAGTAGGTAATCAGTAGAGATGGCTGCTCTATTCTGTGCTTGTGCTTTGCCTTGTATAAAAATGTTGTTGCCCACAACTGTAGTGACAAATCTTCACCTTAGTGTAAAATAATAAGTAATAAGAAAGATGGCAGGAGTTTGCCTCCTCCATGGTGTTGTTATCTCCTCAATCATATTCCTGTCTGAGATGCAAGATGGATGAAATTCAGTCCTACGGTAACAACCATTTACCAGTATATAAAAAATTGTAAAGTAAAGGTCCTACAGTTCTCATTTTTATCGAACTAAAACCAGAAACTTCATGAAATTGTAGGAATGATTCCCACTTTTCTATGAAATATACACGTTCTTCATTTCTAGGCTAAGTATCAGGGCACTGAGAGTTGACATGCTGGAGAACCAAACGGTATTTCATATCATTTACAGAAAGTTTTATGTCTCCCTCTGAGTCCTGCTTCTTTGAACTTGTGATGGGGACACATGACTTTAATACCAAAAGGACATGAAGGCAAGTCCCAACCATTTTTAAATGACCTTAAACTTTGATAGGATAAATTTCTGCCACTTCCTTGGCACGTTCAGAATTCATGGCATGAGACAATACCATATGATGCTGGGTACATCACAGCCATGTAAAGTTAGTTAGCCATGAATCAACTTTCCACTGTATAGATGCTATGCAGAACAATCCCTGCCCCAGACACCTTCCAGTTTAGGCAAGACTGTACAGCCTATTGATCATATATAATAGATTTCTGAGTTACTCATTTCATTCCTGTGTAGGTCTGTTTAAATGTTCTAGTGTGGAGGGAGAGATGTGTAAATATACATTAGAATGCAAATGAAAAATCTGGGTGAAAACTACTTGTATTGCAAACATTGAGGGCACTGTGCTGTAGGGCTCTATTATGATAGCCCTCAACAACAGGGACAAGGAACATTTGTTCTTTTTGATTTAAAATCAACTGCAACTTTAAATTTAAATATAATTTTAAAAATATTAAAATTTAAGTAGATGTAAAAGTAATGGCTGTTATCTTTCCCGGCCCAAGCCCAATATCTTGCTTGTATGAAGTATGGTTGCCAATTACAGATTGTACAGTGCAATGCAAGTTCCTAGCACTGGAACATTGCCTTGCCCAAGTGTTTTATTCAGAGCATCAAACAACATGTTAATAATTTACTTCAATGCTAGTACATCCAGTAGTTTTATGACATTATGATTAAATTTATTTCCCAATTAAATTAAGAAAATTGAGGTGGAAGAAGAAAAGGGAAAAGGGCAGAGAAGGTGAGATATGAATGTAAATGTAACTCCAGTGATGATTTGGGGCAGGACAGGGGACAGGAAACATATGTCCCACAATCAGTAGTGTTTTTTTTCTTAGTTTGTTTGTTTGTTTTTTCCCCATGGAAAGATAAGTATGAAGAGCATAACACCAAAGAAAAGGCTGTACTAAGAAGCTTTTTCTGTATAAAAAAATTGACTGTTATTGAGGTTTATCTGTATTACTTTTAATTGTTAGCATACAGTGTTTTTACTAAGCTAATAAATGGGCCTATTAGCCTGTTAAAACATCAACTCTCCTAACAATCAAATTCTTGTCTTCACATGTAAGGCGTTCTCTCCTTTTTGCTCATAGCAAAATTCTGAGTGTAACAGAAGGTAAAAAGTCTGATCTTCCCATAAGCTGCATGGACTAATTTCATAAATGGTAAGAAACTTGAAAGAAAAATATAATACTGTCAAGAAACAATTCAGGAGGAGAAGGTGTGCTTAAAAACGGAGTCTTCTTGGAGCCTGTAACAGTTCTCCACCTAAATATTATGACAAAGGAAATTTGCTTAATTATATAAACTGCCAGGATCAAAGCATAAAATGAGAGTGCTTCCAATGGAAAAGAGAGAGAGAGAGAGAGAGAGAGAGAGAGAGATGAAGTATGGGAAAATAATACTATTTTTTTAGACCTGAGTTGTCAACATTTGATTAGCTAAACAGGCTCCTAAAACCAACTGTTTTTTTTTAAGTGATATTGCTTATCAAATTGTGATTTCTCATCTGTGACTTAGACATATCTTGGATCAGTAACTTTTCAGAATTATTCATTACATTATAAATANGAGTTGTCAACATTTGATTAGCTAAACAGGCTCCTAAAACCAACTGTTTTTTTTTTTAAGTGATATTGCTTATCAAATTGTGATTTCTCATCTGTGACTTAGACATATCTTGGATCAGTAACTTTTCAGAATTATTCATTACATTATAAATAATGTATCTTAGTTTCTAAAACTAGCCTAGCTGTTTAGCAAAGCAATTTAAGTTCCTCAGACCTTAAGGAACCTATCACTTTTTATATGACCAATTCACACATTGTAACCATTCTTCTTTGCTGTTTCTTTTCACCGAGTGCTGTGTTTCCTGTCTGTGTTGATCCATGTGGCCGGCCATATCTATGTGTGTATATGTGGTGTACAAATGTGCTCTGCATGCGTGTGCCTGCTGGGAACACACGTTCAGTCCCGCTGCTGTTTGGACCTGGGGGTATGGGGATGTGGCACCTCAGCTCCATGGGGCTGCAGGATTTGCCAACCCATACCTTCAGGTGTGGCTTCATCTGCCTGCAAATGCCAATAATAACGCAGTACTCAGCTCCACTCATATAAAATCAAGGTGTAAATTAAAGAAGTTTTTAAATTATTTTTACCGAGAGCAGAAATCTGATATTCAGAGGACTCTGATGTGTGATCTCAGCCAGGGAGTTCAGATGAATAAGGAGATTGCCTGGATTTCAGGAGCAGGAGCACAGAGCTGTTATCAGTGAAATCAGTCGGATTTGAGGAGCTGCATCTGCAGGAGGCTGGGCTAGCACTGAATCATGAGAAAGCTATTGCTATTTAACTCTAGTCTTTTGTATACAAATTAAAACCCCAAGTCATGGCAATTTCCTTATCTGCGTTCTTCTTTTGTTACATGAGTCAGTGCAAATAATTGTCTGGAGAATGACAGTAATTATGGGAAACAAAGCTGTAATCCTAGAGGGTGACTCCTGGGTCAGGCCCTTTATGCAGCTTTGACATTTATCAAAGATTTTTTTTTCTGTCTTATACCCTAGCTGTACAGACATGACAACTTCCTCTTCACCAAACAATTGGGAATGATTCTTGGGACTGAAAACATTAGACATACACAATGACCAATTTTCAATTTCCTTTTTCCTCGAGAGAAGAGGGTCATTTTATATTTCAGATTTCTGCTCGTGTCTTGCTGCCCGAATGGCAACACCATTAATAACATGCAAGATGGATAGCTGTGATGGATTACTTCAGCAGCAGAGTCCATGCAGGGAGAATACGAACAAGCTGCATAGAGAGAGGAAACAAACAGAGTAGGAACCAGCGGGTGGCTGGGATGCATATCTGTAACAAACCTTTGTCAAGCACCAAACAGAAGCTCAAGAGAGTCATTTTGTACACACATTTTGTGTGTTGTTTGGTGCTTGTTTAAAAACTCAGCATGTCTCTTTTCCAGTGAGGCCAGATCGCAGAAAAATCTAGCAAGCAGTTACCTGTAGGATTTGGCCTGTTGATTCTGGTTTAATCTAACAATTGGTGTCTAATGAACAGTGGACATTCAGTCATGAAAATAAGTGTTAAAAATAAAGGTCAGGTGGTTTCCTGTTTCTCTGGATCTCACCATGTTGTGGGTATATTACCCTATCTTTGCATTCCTCAGGTTTTACACAGAACAAATGCAATCAGTAATGGTAATTTTGGTCCCCCACAACAAGAAAATCCTGATCCTGAGGCACCTCTTTGACATTCCATATTCACCATTATTGCTCACTATCTCTCCCAGGCAATATTTTTCAAACTTGAAACAATACCCTTAGACATGCTCTTTGATTACTGTGTTGTGGTTTGCCTTATTTAATTATAGAGCCTGGAGAAATCCAGAACCGTGTCTTGAAACTTTAGTTCTTCAGTCTAAACCATGAACCAAAGCAAGCTGAAGGGGCTGATTGATAGATCCTCCTGAAGACAAATGCAGCAAGGGACAAGTAAGTAATGTATTCAGCTTATTGGTGAGTAGAATATGGCATCTGGGAGAGGCACTCCGGCTTTAAATGCAGCACAGAAAAAAATTGCACTGTCTTTCCAGCCTCGGGAAGATGCTACATGCTGCTTGGATAAGCAAAGGACTATAAAAAGTGTGTGTGGGGTACAGGTCTTTTATGCACTTTGTGACCTTACCACATAGTTTTACAATACTGCAGTGCTTTGACTGTTACTTGCATGGACATGGGAATGCTTAGGTGTCCAGTATCCACACACAGTCATGACACTTTATAAAACAGACTCTAACATTTACAAGTTAGGGTAATATTTTACCAACCTGCAGGTTTTTGACACAAAGTTTTTAAGAAGGAACATTCTGCTGCAGTGCACGGTCCTGCTGGCAGTCCTTGCCCTGCCTTCGCAGCATCTGCACACCCCATGGGTGTGGGTCACTGACGTTTCCTCTGCTCTGGTAGGGCAGCGTCTGTCTTCTCTCCTAGCATCTGCTACTTCGGCCCAAGAACAATATTTATGTTACAACACCTAAAGTAATGGCCTTTGTTACTGTGTTACAGGACAAGGATTTGGGTCCAAAATGTCACTCTCAAAAAATATGGTAGAATACTTCAGCCTCAGAGTCCTCATTTTTCTCTTTCTTTTTCAAAGGGGAACATGAGCTGAAATTCAGCAGTTTCTTTCCACACGATGTCTGCTTGTGTCTGCTGGATTTTTGAGATTTTTAGAAGGTTAAAATAGGGTAGAAAAAGTGACACAAAGTTAATCTCCCTATCCTCATCCTGCAGCAGAATAAAGGGAACTAACTCTGCTGAGCACTGCTTACTGCTGCAGCTTGTGTGGGTCCATGTGCATGCTTACATCTTATTGTGCATGAACGTGCAGCTTGGCAACAGCATGACAGTTTGTTAATTTTTCAGCTTTGTTCGTTTGGGGTGTTTCCACGATGATCTCAGTATTTCAGGTTGAGCCACAACAGCTGAGCTTGCACCTATCTCACGGCTGGTGAAGAGAAGACAAGCTGAGCAAATGCAAATTGTGACATTCTTGGGTTTTGCTCATCTTTTGCAGAGAGTCAGGGGCTGCTTTGCACTGGCAGCTGGCGGGGCCAAAGTTTATGTAGTCACAAAATCTTAGCTCATGCTACTGACACTACTGTGATGGGCAAGATCAGATGCAGTGTTAGATTATAGTATATGACCCTCACAGACAGAGAGATTATATAGTGACAGTGATTTAGTGTCTTGGTGCCCAGATGCACAGTGCTCATTGAAATCAATACCTGTTAGTGATCAGAGCACCTCTGAAGATCTGGGCCAATGTACTCTAATGCCTCATCAGCTCACCAAGTGAAGCTTTTCCCCTGAAAAAAAGAAAAGGATGGAGGCTCCTGCTGAGTGTCTAATAACGCCTCATTATCTCTGCTGATTTTACATAAAAAGTGCTCAGACCATCTGCAGGTAGACAGCAGCATAACTCCTACAGGAGCTGGCTAGAAAATGCAGGGCTGGGTTTCAGTCTGCGGGATGCTGCTGTTTTACATGGACACTACTTTTGTTCCTCCTTATTATAGCAATGATAAACTGTCAGGTTTATCAGCACGTTTTCCTCAAAGGTGTGACTTGCATGTGCATTTAAAATCACTGTTTTCAATCCTACCCTAAAGTTATCTATCAGCATAAATTTTAATATTTGTTATCTCAAGAGGAAATGTTATACTCCAATTAATGGCTCAAATAATTGTGCTCAGTATGCAATTTGGCTGATAGTCACAGCCTTTGTTAACTGTATGATCGCTGTTGCGGCTTATAGTGGAAAATCGTATTAGTACCATTTCAAGGTAATCAACATTTACTCTGCAAATTCAGAGGCTGAGCAGGGCAGAGTCGTGCACACCAGAGTAACTCTGTGTAACATACTGCATTGCAGCAAGACAGCTAATAACAGTGCAGCAAAGCACATTAGCTGTCAGGCAATACACTTTGCTGTGGAGAATAGACTGATACCGTGTCATATTTTGTAATCACGCATACGTTGGGGGATTTTTTAAGAGCTGAGGCATATTTCTAACAGGGATGCCAATATATTAAGCAGCCAAATGGATTTCTTTCACTCTGGTTATTTGCAAAATATCACTCCGCTATTTGTAGCTGTTGGTGAGACAATTCTCTGTCTGAGTGCACTGTTTGTCTGACGGCACATCCCACAGGGGACAGGGAATAATGTGACAAGCCTGTTGCAGCGACTACATCCTGGTTTAAAATAAACACCAGCAGCAATATTTATATAGCAATGATACTTTAGGATAATAGTACCTTTTCTGTGAAGATATTTTCAGTCATACAAACACCAGATGGACATTTGTTTTCCCAGCAAGTTTCAGTAGAAGTTTGGCACTTAAATGTCAGAGCTGCACCTTTGAAGTAAGTGGTAATTTCACTGTATAGTTGTCATTTTTGTAATAGTTGTCACTGTTTTGCTTCATAAATGGGCATGCAATCTCTGTAGGAAACATCAGAGCTAGACCTACTCCTGTAAGAAAGAAAACAAAGACCACACCACGCTTCCCTGCCTCCCTGCAGGCGATTCAGGATCTCCCTGTCAATTTACCTTCACTTGAACAATCCTGGACTTTCCTACTAGAAAATCCACTGGCCAGTGCGTAATAAGGGGAGGAAGAAAGGTGAGTTAAGCCTGATGGACGCTCAAGTGCCCATGTAGATCCGTGCACAGTAATCACAGTTCACAGCTCTCTCCAGGCTATGAGCTGAGCTGCATCTGCAGCTTTTGCTTTGCACTGTTTTCTTACCCACCAATGTGTGCCAGTCCAAGAAGTGGAGGCCTCCGCTCTCTAGTGCACGTCACTGCTGCCTGTGAGCAGCTAAGAGTACAAAAGGACTAGCCAATAAATTGCTCTCAAGCAAAAATACCCTTAGCCTGGCCTTAAAAATCTGTTCTGAACAACTGTTCTTCCACTTTCTACACAGAAACACGTATGGTCCATCCACATCATTCAGGAATGTATTGCTAGGTAAGATTAAATAAAGCCTGAATATTGCTTGACTATCCATATAGTGACATATGCTTGATATAATGTGGGGGAAAAATCCAACAGATTTCTGTGAATATATGGAGAAAAATGCTCAGAATGCCTTCAGAAGTATTAGTAGAGATGTCATTTTTTAAATGGGAAGTGAACGAGGCTGGAGATTTTTGCAGATTTGATTTTTATTATAGTGAATAAATAAAACAGCTTTCAGAGTTTCAGAAGCACTGAAATTTCAGAGCACTGAAATTCTGAAACTACTTTTAAACAGCTTTCATAAACTACACAGTGATCCAAAGGAAGAGAATCAGCAATGCAGCCAAAGTTCAACAAATTCACAAGGACATAGATATCAAAACCACCCTCATTTACTGTACACAAGAAAAATGAACCAAGAAAACCAAGAAAGAAAAGCGTCCTTCTGAATTATATATACCAATCTATTGTTATATTATATATACCAATTATATATACATGAGGATGATCAAAGGGCTGGAACACCTGCCCTATGAAGACAGGCCGAGGGAGTTGGGGTTGTTCAGCCTGGAGAAGAGAAGACTCTGGGGAAACCTTGTAGCAGCCTTCTAGTACCTAAAGCGGGCCTACAGGAGAGGTGGAGAGGGACTCTTTGTCAGGGAGTGTAGTGATAGGACAAGGGGTAACAGCTTTAAACTAAAAGAGAGAACAGGTTGCCCAGAGAAGTTGTAGATGCCTCATCCCTGGAAGTGTTCAAGGCCAGGTTGGTTGGGGGTTTGAGCAACCTGGTGTAGTGGAAGGTGTCCCTGCCCATTGTAGGGGGGTTGGAACTGGATGGTCTTTAAGGTCCCTTCCAAACCAAAGCATTCTATGATTCTGTGATTCTATGATACCTAGTTTCAGTGGAAATATAGAAGAGATATATCTGCCCAATGGGCTTCTGTATTTTCTGTTAAGTCAAGGGGGTGTCATCTTAGAGAGGAATTTAACTTGTCTATGACTTTTAAACTTCATTATGAAACAAATGAAGCATCATGCATAGAAAATTTAGTGTTTTTAAAAGTTGTCTATATGAAAGAAAAATGTTAACATTTAACAACAATGACAACAACAACAAACAGCAACAGCAAAACAGAAAGGTTTTATTTACCCTTTAGTCACCTCAAAGGGATTTAGCTCAAATTCTCCCCAAATTCTCCTCTTGTTGGAGATGAATACAAGAAACTGCAGGTTAGAATGTAGCTTTCTGAGAAAAATGAAGAGTATGTGACAATCACTTGCCCAGGTTCATAACTCAGCTATATATATATATATTTTTTTTTCAAGAAATTAGGAATGATTTATTTTGGCAATTCAGATTTGACTTCTAATTTACAAGTTCTATGAACATAACATTGTTATATTAATATGTTTCCTTAAATTGATTACTTTTTCTTCCAAGGAGACTTTAGGTTATGGATAATGGAGAGCAGTTCTCTTTACTGTGTCCTCAACTGTGTGATATTTATAAGCCAATATTATGCTTATTTCCCTAGTGAAGAAGACAGAAGGTGAAATTCATTCCATAAAAAGGACCAGTGAAAGTTACTTATACCTGCCATGAATAAATTAGGCACAATTTCCCCAGCAGTGTATCTCAACGTATTATCAGGAAGAAGTTTCAACTTGGTTTTTCATTCTACAGTCATCATTGGCGTTTTTTTTTTTTTTTTTCTTTTTACAATGGGCTTCTGTAGTATCTATGAATACCTTGTCTCAAATTACTTCATTTCATTAACATGTCAACACATTAATTAAAATATTTTATGTTCCATATTCAGGAGGTTAATCTTCAGGATCCCAGTTGCTTACCAGTTCAGAAAACTGCTGCAAAGTATACATGTGAGAAAATGCTCAAAAAATATAGAGGTGAACACACTACCCTGTATTTAACTCTATTGATTTCCTGCAGTGTTGAGCTGTACTGATCTGCACTACCTCTTATTTTAGCTTGATAGTCAGTATTTTTTCCTTTTAACTAATCTTTAGGATTTTGCTTTGTAGAGAAAACACTGCAGTTCAGCTGGGAAACACCCCTTTCCCATCAGCAGCCTTGAATATTTTTTTAACAAGTAGGTTATGAAAAAAAGAAAAATACAGAGACAAAATGAAAAATACTGAGACAACGCTAGCTTTCTTCAAAACCATTTAGACAAATGAACAACATCAAAGAAACATTTTCTGCCGAGGAAATGGGCTTTTGGGCTGGCAGGTTGCTAGTAGAGGATTTTGTGCTGTTGTTAGGTCAGTTTTTGTTCAGGCTTGATCAACTAATGTTTACCTGGAGGGTGGAATATGTTGATCTGAGAAAAGTCCATGGGACCTGATGAGATGCATCCGAGGGTCCTGAGGGTACTGGCAGATGAAGTTGCTAAGCCACTGTTCATCATATTTGAAATGTCACAGCAGTCCGGTGAAGTTCCCAGTGACTGGAAGAGGGGAAACATAATCCCCATTTTTAAAAGGGGGAAAAAGAAGGACCTGTGGAACTACAGGCCAGTCAGTTTCAACTCTGTTCCCAGCAAGATCATGGAGCAGATACTCCTGGAAGCTGTGCTAAGGCACATGGAAAATAAGGAGGTGATTGGTGACAGCTGACATGGCTTCACTAAGGGCAGATCATGCCTGACTAACTTGGTGTCCTTCTATGGCAGGGTTACAGAGTCTATGGATAAGGGAAGAGCAATGAATGTCATCTACCTGGACTTGTGCAAAGTGTTTGATACTGTCCTGCACGACATCCTTGTCTCTAAAATGAGGACACATGTATTTGATAGATGGACAACGTGGTGGATGAGAAATTGGCTGGAGGGTCACATTCAAAGAATTGCAGTCAATGGCTCAATGACCAGGTGGAGACCAGTGATGAGTGGAGTTTCTCAGGGGTCAGTATCGGGACTAGTATTATTTAACATCTTTGTTGCTGACATGGACAGTGGGATTAAGTGAACCCCCAGCAAGTTTGAGGATGACGCCAAGCTGAGTGGTGCAGTCAACATGTTGGAGAGAAGGGATGCCATCCAGAGGGACCTTGACAAGCTGAGGAAGGGGGCCCATGTGAAC
>VXAA01002513.1:143199-158219 GCA_013399115.1 Anseranas semipalmata | reverse complement strand
GTGTGTTATCAGTATTGTTCTCATCCTGAATCCAAAGCACAGCACCATGCCAGCTACTGGGAGGAAAATTAACTCTATCCCAGCTGAAACCAAGATGGCATCTGATAGTATTTGGATGGATTGAGGTTTCCCTTCCCCAGCAACTTTAGTTTAAAGCCCTCTTCACCAGCTTGGCAAGCCTATGACTGATGATGCTCTTCCCCTTCTCTGACAGGTGGACTCCATCAGCCCCCAGCAGACCAGGTTTCTCAAAGCCAGTCCCATGGTCTAAGTAGCTGAGTCCCTGGCTGTGGCACCATCCTTGTAACCATTTGTTGATTTGACTGGCTCTTTCAAACCCCTTCCCTTTGACCAGAAGGACTGATGAAAAAAACTACCTGTGCTCCACATTCCCTTCCTGCTACTCCCAGGGCTCTGTAGCCCTTCTTGATACTCCTCAGACTGCTCCTGGCTGCATCACTGGTGCCCATGTGAAACAGCAGCAGTGGATAATAGTCCTTAGGCTGTACGAGGCTTGGTAGTCTCTTGGTGACATTCCTGATACAAGACCCTGGTAAGCAGCATACCTCTGTTGAGAATGCATCAGGTCAGCAAATGAATGCCTCCATACCTCTCAGAAGAGAGTAGCCTAATACTATCACCTGTGGCCTTCTCTTGATAGCACTAGTTGTTACATAGGGAGCAGATCGGGCTGCCTTAGTCAGCTCCAGTGTCTCTCCTGATGTGACGGGTGTTTCCTCTTCAGTCTGCAGGGCATTGAAGCAGTTCTGCAATGGCATCTCATGCTTCAGGGGAAGTCTCTTCCTCCTGCTTGTCCTTGCCATTGCAAGCTTCCACTCTTCTCCATAATTGCCCCCCCTCCCTTCTGTGTGTGCTGGTAGGGGAGTATTTGGCTGTGGGTCCACTGCAGACTGTGCTTGGAACCAGCTATCTAATTCCTCCTCAGCCTCCCTGATGTTACACAGCCTTCCCACCACCTCTGCCACTCAGCCACCTGCTGCAGGAGGTCCTCCACCTCGGCACACCTTTTGCAGGTAGGCCTGCCGCCTGTCCCTATGCCAGGAGAAAGGTCTATGCACTTCCTGCAGCCTGACGTCTGCACTGCAGCCTCTCCTTTCAGCAGCTCCATCTGGGTGGAGGCAATGGCCACCGCTGGGGTAGGTGGAGTAGACCCCACAGCTGCAGTCTTTGCTCTGATGACTGCCCACCATTCTTCCTTGAGGGTCAGGTAGGATGAGTGCCATTGACCTGTGCAGATTGTCACTGAATGGTCCCTGGTTGCTGGGTTATGCATACTTCGAGTCACCCATTTGGCCAGGGGAATGCCCCTCCCTCCAAGAGGTCCCGTCCTGCGCAAACTGCCGCACCACGCCCCGCCTGCCTGCCCTGGTCACAGCGCTCCCTGAGCCACCTTTTATAGGTGTGGGGGTGGCCGCCGTTACTCCTGGCCCTGCCCAAGACTCGTCAGCCACTCTCATGAGAGCTGCCAGCTCCTGGTGCGTCTCTCTGCTCTCGTGGGGTTTCCTCAGCTCAGGAAAGCCCCCTGTACACTGTGGTCCCCTGCTCTGCTGTGGAAAGTGCCTGCATCGGAGCTGATTGCCTTGGAGAGTGTTATTTGTGTGTTGTGGTCTTATAAAGGCAGTTTATTAGGTAAAGCCAAAGCTGTGCACACAAACAAAGCAAAACAAGGAATCCATTCACTACTTCCAATCAGAAGGCAGATGTTCAGCCACTTTCAGGAAAACCCAGATTGTCATATGTAACAATTACTTGGGAAGTAAAATGCCAGCACTGTGAACATTCCCTCCCCCCTTCCCTTCTTCTTTCTTCCATCTTTTATTGCTGAGCATGACACCACATGGTATGGGATATCCCTCTGGCCAGTTTGGGTCAGCTGTCCTGACTGTGTCCCCTCCCAGCCCCTTCTAGTGCACCCCCAGCCTCCTTGCTGGCAGGGCAGCATCAGAAGCTGAAAAGTCCTTGGCTCTGTGCAGGCACTGTTCTGCAACTACTAAGAACATCAGTGTGTTATCACCGCTATTTTCATCAAAAATCCCAAACAGAACACCATACCACCTACTATGAAGAAAATTAACTCTATTCCATCCAAAACCAGGACAATGTGGGAATTAGAATTTATAAGCTGTTCTGGAGAGGGCATTTATTGCCTTATAGGCTGCAAACTCTAGTGGAGATATATTATATCTGTGTCTTCTGTGAATGCCTATTTCCAGGTTCTGGTATGAGTGGCAGCATCATAAATGTGAAGAAATGCCACTGGCCTTATTAGACTTGTTCTGACTCTGAGTGTGAAGCTGTTTTAGGACTGAGCTGAATTGCAGCTTAGGTTGTGCAATATATAGTTGTTCTTGAGTGAGGAGCACACAGACTATTTTCTCCCTCCTCATCAGATATTGAAGCTTAATAATATGAGTTTCAGATGCCAATTGATAGGTTTAATTTCCAGATCTTCCATGTGCCATAGGTGCTTTTCAATTAATTATTCATTAGATATTTGTATCATCTGTACATACAAAATGAAATGCAAAATATGTGCCCTGTAAAGGTGCAGAGTGAAAATTGCTGATTGTCTATTTAACATACTGGTAATTTCTAAATATATTTTTGAAAACAGTATAAAAAAGATAGTGTCTGCCCTCCATTGTCTATCTTATTTTTCTACTGATTATTTGTGGTGTTAAGATTGCATGGCACCCTGATTAAAGGGAATAGCAAAGGGAAACTAACTTCTAGATTTAGTAATATTGCTAATCCAAAAATTTTCTATTTATATATAATTTGCCAATTTTCATTGAGATAAAGAAAGAAAAATATATATGACCATCTTGAAATTAGACATAATGCTCTATCTGTTCCACAAGTAATAAGCATATTTTTCTATATTTTAAGTATTATTCGTTATTAATAAGCAGATATCAGGGCCTATTTCTAACCCTGCTCATATTCCTCTTAGAGTGAGTCTGAGCTAGAGTACTTTATTTACAGTGTTCATAAATGTCAAAACCTTGAACAGAAGTTGTTAGTATCTGCACAGAGCCTTGCAAAAACTTCCACTGAAGTTCCACAGATGAAACAATCAATCAAACAAACACCAGCTTTCCTGAACTTTTATTTCTACTATGCAAGACTGTCACTACTTACTATATAGTTACTTACTTCTTACAGAGAACCTGAGACTGTAAGGTAGAAAATGTAATGGTCCAGAGCTGTTCCTCTGTAAGCACATGGTCTTGAAAAGAAACCTTGGTATAGAACTGGTTCTTAATAAAAGCTTCAATGTCCAGGAAAGTGCTTCGCACAAAATAATCCTCTTAACAAATGTCTATGTGCATTCTGCAAGTTCCCACCATCAGTGGGAATTAACATGCCATTAACATGCCAGACTTTGGCGACTTTGCCATACAGCTTTATAAGCAAAACTAATTTTAAGAATATTCAGCCTATGTAAGCATTCTTTCAGCTTCAAAAGGTAATTTTCTAGTACCTTGTGAATGCAATTCTCATACAATGTCAAATAACTTCTCTGCAATTTATTAAATTCTTTTTAAATATACAAATAGCTGCAAAGAGAATCATTTTGTGCTATTTGTACTGTTTCTAGGCCCCAAGCAATGAGATGCTGAGAGATTCTAAGAGATGCCTCTAGAACTTAAATTCTTTGTGAGCTCTCCAGAAGTATGCAGGACTTCATAGTATGAAACTTTAAATGTCTAAAGAAGTGCACACTTTTCTGATGTTAATGGATAGTTTTCATTATGACTCAATAAGAAATTGCAGTGGGGTTCTTACATTTCAGATCTGTTTGCCTCTCTTTTGTGGCAACTTTACAATGAATTGTAATGAACTGCTGAGCTCCAACAGCCAGCAGAACTGAATTACACAATGGTAATCTTAGTATGTTGCTAACATGCAGCATACACTTATATTTTGTTATGATAAGGTGCAAAAGGTGCTGTGCTGGAACACCATGGCAGTGTTTCTGCCACTCAGCCATTCATTTGCACTCTCACAACTGTTTTGTTACTAAACAATGTAAAAATGTAAATGTAAAAGTAATGAGGAACCCTCTTACTAGCTGGCCTAGCAGGAGAACACAGAGACTCAAATATGTTTAACAATACAGAAAAAAAGAGTTAATCAGATACTTTCTTGGTTGTTGGCAATTGAGAGCTCCATATTGACAGAATCAAGCATCAGGCAAACAGTCATTGCATTCCTGTGTTCACAATGGAAGAAATTACTGCATAATAACAGCATTATCAGCAGTGCCATTAGAAAGCTTCATCACTGTTATATGCAGCCAGATTATAATAGCCTATTATGAAAGAATGTAGGAGAGGAAGACAGCAGGCACCCATGCCTTGTTTTCAGAAGAGAGTACAAGTTGCTTGTTTTCCCTGAGGTGCATGTGAATTTAGAGCTCATGGCTCTTGCAGTTGCCATCATGAACTTGTACGTGGCCAGCAGTTTTAGGAAACACACACTTTCTCTGATTTTGATACTACATGACCACTTTAAATATTCCAGAACTTCAAGAAGAGCTCAGTTGGAGAGGTTCTTCTTCACAATTCCACCAGTCTCTAGAGGCAGATTACTTTTAGACTGAATTAATAGCTAATTTTTGTGTTCCTAGTGGTAATTCAGTGCAGGAGCAATGTTCCTCTGCTGTCTGCCTGGTTGCAAAAAGAGAATAAAAAGCTACTTCACTTTTCTCTGTTTGTTCCCAGAATCAGACTAGTTCATGGTAGTGTTCATCCTAATTAATTCCTCCTGCAGGTATGTAATCCAAATCACAGCAACATTTTTTTTTTTTTTTTTTTGGTCTTAGTAGTTTAATAGTGCAAAACAGGTCCATCGTATCTCTCTGGACTTCCTGGAAATTAAGTAGACATTAATTCAGAATGATTAATTGAAACATTACTTCTGGCACTGTTACACATACTTCAGCTCTTTATTGATTTGAGTTTGGCATTGACACCTAGCTTTCCTTGCCAGTGATGATGAGAGAATAAGACCTCACTACTAGAAAAACAAGGAGTTACTGAGGTGAACGTACATATGACACATACAGTCTCTTAAATCTCCTCACATAAGAGAGATCTGTCAGAGTTGTAATCATTCACCAAAGCAGTTCAGAAAGTTTTTCAGTAGAAAATTCCATTTCATTGAAAGCTAAATATCTCATGGAACTATGTCTATTTTGAGTCTTTCTCACTGGAGAGTTTTGAGGTCCACTCATTGAGAAGATGAAATGAAAACAAGACCTCTCTGAGCAAAAACTAGACTTTTTTTTTTTTCCACAAAATTATGGTTCCACACAGAATTACAGAATCACAGAATCATTTAGGTTGGAAAAGACCTCTAAGATCATCCAGTCCAACCTATACTCTAACACTACCAAGTCTACCATTAAACCATGTCACTAAATCTACATGTCTTTTGAAAACCTCCAGAGATGGTGACTCAACCACTTCCCAGGGCAGCCTGTTCCAATATCTAACAACCCTTTCAGTAAAGAAAGTTTTCCTAATATCCAACCTAAACCTCCCCTGGCACAACTTAAACCCATTTCCTCTCAATTTCTCCAAAGTGGAGTGCAAAAAGAATTTAAAAAATCACAAAACAGTATTTCTGGTCTCCAGCAATCTCTGTTATTCACAAAGCTGTTGAATAGGATCTTCCTGCAGTCTTTTTTTAATTGTTTTCAGAAGTGAGGATTAATACATACGATTTTATCTGAAAATTCAAGAAAGAAGAAAATATCAGGAAGAAGAGAGGAGGAGAAATAGACCATTTATATAAAGGAAGAGATGTGGAACCGGAGGAGAACTCCGAAACAAAAGAGAAGCATTACTGGACCTGGTGCTGACCAATGCAGATGAATTAAATAGGTCAAGATTGGAGGCAATCTGGGCTGTATGATCATGCACTGGTGGAGTTTTGATCTTGAGGGATATGGGCCTCATGAAGAGTCAAGTCAGGACCCTGAACTTTAGGAGATCAAACTTCCAAATATTTAAAGAATTAGTGGATGAGATCCCCTGGGAAATTGTCTTTAGGGATAAAGGAACTGATCAGAGCTGGCAGCTTTATAAGGACACTATTCATAGACTACAAGATCTCTTGATTCACACGTGCAAGAAATCAAACTGCGAAGGCAGGAAAACTGCATGGATGAGCAAGTACCTGCTGGTCAAACAGAGGTGTAAGAAGGAAATGCACAGGCAGTGGAAGCAGGGACATGTGGCCTGGGAAGAGTACAGGGATGCTGCCTGGATGTGTAGGGATGGGATCAAGAAAACCAAGGCACAGATGGAACTGAGCAAGGGATGTAAAGAATAACAAGAAGGGAGTCTATATGTACATTGGCCAGAAAAGAAAGGCCAAGGAGAGTGTACCCCCTCTGATAAATAAAATGGGAGAATTGGTGACAACAGACATGGAGAAGGCTGAGGTACTTGACAATGTTTTTGCCTCAGTTTTCTCTGGCAGTCACTCATCCCACATTTCTTAAGTCTCTCAAGTCCCTAGACCTCCAGGCAGGGACTGGGGTTGTGAAGTTCCTCCCTCAGTAAGTGAAGATAGGGCTTGAGACAATCTGATGAACCTGAACATATGTAAGTCTATGGGGCCCAATGATATGCATCCCAGGGTCCTGAGGGAACTGGTTGATGTTGTTGCCAAACCACTCTCCACCATACCTGAAAAGTCATGAAAGTCATGACAGTCAGGTGAAGGCTGGAAAAAGGGAAACATCACACCCATTTTTGAAAAGGGAGAAAAAGAAGACACTGGGAACTACAGACCAGTGAACCTCACTGTCCTGCCTGGGAAGATCACAGAACAGATCCTCCTGGAAACTATGTTAAGGCTTATGGAAGACAAAGAGGTGATTCAAGACAGCCAACATGGCTTCACTAAGGGTGAATCATACCTGACAAATCTGGTGGCTTTGTACAATGGGATTACAGCATTGGTGGATAGTGGAAGATCTAACTGGATTTGTGCAAAGCGTTTGACACCATCCCACACGATATCCTTGTCTCTAAATTGGAGAGACATGGATTTGATGGATGGATCACTCAGTGGATAAGGAATTGGCTGGATGGTTGCACTCAAAAGAGTTGCAGTCAACGGCTTGATGTCCAAGTGGAGACCAGTGGTAAGTGGTGTTCCTCAGGGGTCAGTCTTGGAATCGGCATTGTTTAATGGCTATATTAATGACATAGACAGTGGGATTGAGTATGCAAACCTCAGCAGGTTTGTGGATGACACCAAGCTGAGTGGTGAATTTGACACAATGGAAGGAAGGGATACCAGCCAGGGGGACTTTGACAGGTTTGAGAAGTGGGACTACGCGAACCTCATGAAGTTCTACAAGGCCAAGAGCAAGGTCCTGCACCTGGGTCAGGGCAATCCCAAATATGAATAGAGTCTAGGCAAATGAATGGATTGAGAGCAGCCCTGTGGAGAAGGACTTGGGGCTACAGGTAGATGAAAAATTGGACATGAGCAAGCAATGTGTGCTTGGAGGCCAGAAGTCCAATTATGTCCTGGGCTGCACCAAAAGAAACATGGCCAGCAGATCAAGGAAGGTGGTTCTCCCTCTCTAGTCTGCCTTCATGAGACCCCATCTGGAGTACTGCATCCAGCTCTGAGGCCCCCAGCACAAGGGAGACATGGACCTATTAGAGCAGGTCCAGAGGAGGGCCACAAAAATTATTAGAGGGCTCCTCCTCTATGAAGAAATGTTGAGAGAGCAGGGGCTATTTAGCCTAGAGAAGAGAAGGCTCCAGGGAGACCTTATTGCAGCCTTTCAATACTTAAAGAGAACTTATAAGAAAGATGGAGAGAGACTTTTTACAAGGGCATCTAGTGATAGGACAAGAGGTAATGGCTTTATACTGAAAGAGGATAGGTTTATATTAGGTATAAGGAAGAAATTCTTCACTCAGAGGGTGGTGAGGCACTGAAACAGGTTGCCCAGAGAAGTTGTGGCAACCCCTTCCCTGGAAGTGTCCAAGACCAGGTTGGATGGGGCTTTGAGCAACCTGATGTAGTGGGAGGTGTCCCTGCCCATGGCAGGGAGGTTGGACACAGATGGTCTTTAAGGTCCCTTTTAACCCAAACCATTCTATAATTCTGTGATTCTGTGATTCTGTGTTCCTAGAACAGCTGCATAAGCCTGAGGTAAGTACTACACCTGAACTAAAGGCTGATGTAACCTAATTCAAGATTTAACAATGTAGCAATATAGCAAGGGAAATGGAAAAGCTCTAGAGGTGTTTGGAAGTTAATGATGCATCATTGTGGTAACGACCAAATTAAATTCTCAGTTCTCACTGCAAAAAAAAACACATTAAAACTAGAGTACTTCAGGATAAGGCTGTCTCATGCTGCTTGGTGCATTACTCCTCCTAAGTTTTTGTTGTTGTTGTTGTTGTTATCATTGTTGTTGTTTGTTTTGTTTTGTTTTGTTTTCCTATACATATTGCTAACTGGAATTTTTCTTAGGGCACAGTAAAAGAATAGAGTTCTGAGCAACTGAAAACATGAAGTAGACCACTTAATTACAATTGTCCTGTATATAAATGCTTTCTAGTTGCCAACCACCAGCTACTTAGTAGTTTCAGAACTTTGAAATCCTGTTGGCTAATGCCCTGTATTGAGTATTAACAGACCTAGCAATGCCTATTTTTTTTTTTTATTTTCATCATTTATGTTATGAAGTCTTTGTTTAATACAACATACAAGTTTTATTTTCAGCTTAAAAAATATTAATCTTCAACAGATTCATTCAATTTTATGTTCTTGAAGGCTTTTTCACTTAACAGTTGAAATACATTTTAACCAACACGTTTCTTTTCTTTTTATAGGCAATCCATATTAGAAAATTGATATACTGATATGAGAAGCTAACTGATCTCATATAATATCCTTTTTTGTCCAGATTGCTTCTGACAAAATGATTGGCCTATAACTCTGATACTCTGCACCATTATTTACTAACCTAAATATAATAAGCAAAATAGTTTGAGTCAATAAAACTTCTGCCAGGTTTAAATAAAATGTGCAGTGTTGTTAGGAGAGAGGCCTAAGGTTTTAAAATGATCGTGTTGTTTTGAACCATCTGTGACTATTCCTAAACAAATGAGCTTAGGAATAAATAATTAATATCACCCTGTTTTACTTTAAAAGAGATTTATCTGAATTTTCCCTCTCTCTCTTTCCACTCCCTCCTTTCTCACTCTCTCTAGTCTCCTCTGGAGCTATCCAAGAGATACGCTTTATACTGCTATCATAGTCTTTTCTCATTTTGTGAATCATGTTATATTGTATAAGTGAAACGACTTATTTGAAATTGTGATTACAGTTGCAGGTTAATCTGTTTAATCTCTGAAACCTTTCAACTTGCTAATAATCTTTGCTTCTTCACATTCAGAGGTGTCTCATTCAGGGACTGTTTTGTTTTGTTTTATTGGTCTTCTTTTTCCTTAGACAGTAATTAGCCTGTGTTATATTTAGGATGAAGCCTTTTGATGGATCTCACACAAGGGAAAACAGACACACTAGAAACAGAATGGGTCCCGGTGACTCTTCCAGGAAGAACTAGCAGCTTTGACCAGTTGCAAGTGTTAAAAACTGCTGTCATCTTTACTTTGTTACACCAGTAGCCATCTTTTAACTGCTAGCAGTGATCCCGTGCAGAGAAATAATGCTAAGAAATTTCTGATATAAAAACTTTTATACCTTATAGAAATTTAGAAAAAGAGTTCTGATTTAGGCAATATTTGTATTGTTATCCACAGTTCTCCCACAATTCAAGAAAATAAAATAATAATAAAAAAACATTGATAGCTTTTTGGATTTTAATATTTGAAGATTGAGAGAGTTCAGATGTTTTCATGAGGTATATGCAGAAAAAGATGGTAAAAGAACAAAAAAAAAGGAAGAAAAAAAGATTTTTTTTTTATAGCTTTTCAGGCACTTTTTTTCCAGAGTTAGTTTACTCGTGAAGTGGTTAGCACTTACTGAATAGCATCTCCATCGGAAATGATTTTCACATTGAGTGGGTTGGTAAAGAGTTCTAAACAAACCTTTACCTTTCTGTCAAGAGTGAAACCACAGACAACTCAAAAAATTAGGATTTATTAGACAGTTGGATTACAATACCTAGCAAGAGTTTACAGAGGATTTAGGCAGTAATATATGAAATGAGTCCTGGCTGAACACTGACCTAAATGGAGTGCAGTGTCCCCCGTGGGAGATGAACTGGTGGGTTATTTAAACTAAAAACTTCCCTTGCAAGAGAGGCACATGATCTATAGACAGCTATAAACTGTCCTGTATGTGTGGTTGATAGTGACGTGTTATAAATCTGATGGTATTAAACAAGTAACTTGAAATTAAACAGAAATAGATGCTATTCCCTGAGCTTCTGTTTAGATTTCTATTTACCTAATAAATTAAATTAATATCAGTTTCCCACGCGGGGATGTTGTTTTTTACTGTGACATATGCATAGCAATCTGTTTTTAAGTCTTGTTTAGATTTGCTAAAAATACAGTGCCTAATTCCCAGTCTTGTTGCCTCTCCAACTGACTAGATTGCCTACAGGAGAAGGCAGATACTCTATTGTAGGTATGGAGATACCTACAGATCAGAAGAGATGCTGAGAGGAAAAAAAATGTAATAATGGGAACACATAACACAAGAGTTCCCTGGAGAATTGAGTTCTTTTCATTAAGCAACGCTTAAAACATACAGATACTTAAAAAGACAGTTAAAATGTTTCTATTCTCATGAGCACTGAATATACCTAACATGAATAATTGTAAATCAAAGCCACTATTGATCTGGAAGGCCTAGCTGAGTTTGGGTTGAGATCTTAGGGATCTTCAAGGAATTTTGATTTCAGCAGAATTACTTTATTATTATTATTATTATTATTATTATCTGAGAAGCAGTATATAGCTCCTAACTTTTGAGCAGCCTAAAAATATATATGTAATTCCAGACTGGCCCCTAATATAAGGATAGAATTTCATTGGCAAGGAAATAAGGATGGCAAAATTAGAACTAGAAAGGAAAGGGATAGGAGATTTGTTCTCTCACCAGCTGGTCACAGACAAAGCTTGTTTTCGTGGGAACACTAAAAAAAATCCCCATTTGACAGCAGATTTGAAAAGGTGGTCACAAAATAAACAGTGCTACTAACAGGAGCTGTCACCATGTTTAATGCTGATGAGTAGTAATTAATGCGGATTCTTTCAAGCAAGACTTGCAGGCTCAAACGGTGCTTAGTGATTCATGGAGGAAGAGGAAAGTGAGAGAGAGAAACTCTGAATGTGAATTTACCCCCTGTGAAAGTCTGACAGCAACAGTCTACACAGCCTTCAGCAGCGATGAAGAAGTGACTCTGTGTATGTACTCAGATTGGAGAATGCTTTAAAGACAAGAATATTCACTATTACTGGAGGTGAACAAAATACATTCTTATTCTCTAATATGCCTTTGTATCAGAGGGTAATTTAGATTCTGATGGAAACTCTCAACTTTCTGGCTCATTTCTTGTTATTTAGAAACCTCATAATAAAATTATTGTGGAGTTTCACAACTTAACTCTGTGGTCGTCTAAGAATGAATGACTGAGAAAAAGCTGATACAGACAATGATTGAAAAGTACTAATTTAATACCTTCCATTTAGCTCAAGTGCCAACAATCTGGAGAAATATATTTTAATAATAATAAGATGTAAGGTGTAAGATATAAGACATAAATTATGACAGATATAGATATTTTATGTATGAGAACCTTTTCTCTTCTATCTTACATAATTTGCAGATTATGTGATTCTCTTAAATTTTAGATGGAGGTACCCTGCGTAAGGCTGTCATGCTGTAGAAATGTTTATACATTTTGTAAATACAAGACAAAAGAGCACAATTGTCTTTATTATGGTTTTAATATTGATCCTTTCAATATATGGACACTGTAACTTATAACAACATAGAAACCAAAAGAGAAGTATGTTTTACATCACTGATGGGTTTTACCATCTTGATACACAAGTCTGTGCATCACATAAGTAGTTCAAACATAGTCTCACTGTCAGGGGAGATAAAAGCTGAGCTCTTCCCAGATCCTTAGCTCTTGTAATGCTACAGCTATTCAAAGTATAACTTCCTACCCATTCTCATAGTATTTAAAATCATTGTAGATGCATTGCTTCACTACCTAGTTCAGCTAGATCAAAAGTGCTCAGGGATGTCCTGCCTGTGATGTTCTCTGAAGAGTTATCAATCAGGAAAATAAAAAGTATGTCTCATGAAGAATTTCTGAGTAGGCTACAGAGTTATTTTACATCATTTACCCTTCACTTTGCTCAGACATACATCGTTCATTGCAAAATGGTTTTACATTGAACTGCAATATATTACAGTAAATAATAACCATATCTGTGCTATCTGTAGGCTGTGTGTGAGCCTACAGTAAGATCTGAGGAGTGATGACTTGGATTAAGTTTTGTGGCAAAGTGACTTACTGGTGAATTATGCTTTAGGAAACACAGATAATCCCAGATCTTTATTCTGTGTATTGGAGACAGATCATATATTTCCCTATTTAAAGACAAGTTGGGGAAAATTATTTAAAATTTATTGCCAATTAAAAATAAGAGTTGAATAGTGAGAAATAAAGACAAATTAAAACAACACCTTCCCCCTAACTTCTTCCCAGGTTGAACTTCACTCCTTCACTCCCAGCTCCTCCACCACCCCGCACCCAAGGAGGCATAGGGAAGTGAGGAATGAGGGCTCTGGTCAGACGCATCACAGTTCCTCTCTGCTGTGCCTTCCTCCTCACAGCTTCCCCTGCCCTAGCATGGGTCCTTGCCACAGGGCACAGTCCCTTCAGGATAAACCTGCTCTGGCACAGGGTCCTGCATGGGCTGCACTGTGGATATCTGCTCTGGTGTGGTCCTCTCCACACACTGCAGGGGAATCTCTGCTTTGGCACCTGGAGCAGCTCCTCGCACTCCTGCTTCTCACCCTGGTGTTGCAGGGCTGTTTCTCTCATGTTTTTTCTCAGTCGTCTCTCACACAGCTGCTATGCAGCATTTTGCCTTTTCCTAAATTTATTTTATCAAATCACCCCCAGCATCGCTGATGGGCTCAGATGTGGCTGCGGTGGAGCTGTTGCAGAGCTGGCTGGAACCAGCTGGAACCGGCTGTGTGTGGCACGGGGCAGCCCCTGAGCTCCTGTCACAGAGGCTGCCCCACAGCCTCCAGCTACCAAAACCTTGCCAAATTCATCCAATGCAGTTGTATAAAACCAACATTCACTGAATAGTTTTGTCTCAGATAATTTTCAAAATAGCAATATAGTAGAGTTTCACTAACAAATGAAACACTTGTTCTGCACGGTGTGGATTAGATGCTCCATTGATATCCCTGAAACAGGCAGTTGGACTAGATGATCTTTGGATCCCTTCCTATTCTATTCTATTCTATTCTATTCTATTCTATTCTATTCTATTCTATTCTATTCTATTCTATTAGGTTTAAGGTTCTGACCCAATTAGCATGATGTATATATGACCTAAAATAAAAACGTTGAATGAAGACTTTACTTTTCACCCAAAACAGCGTCTTCATTTCAAGGAACCAAGAACATTATAGAGTGTAAACAGTTTTGAATATAAAAATTAAAGCTCCACAGAGCATAGAAATAATGGTCAATTGATTACTTATGAGCTTCCAAGTGATAAAAAAAAAAAGTAATCAGAGAGATGTATTAGCACAAATTACATATGCTTAGCATAATAACCAAACACCAACCACCACGTAAAAACATGAGACTGCATTGTTAAATGGAGGACTCAAACTTCTTTTTAGTGTTTTAGCTTTGATCTTTCACACCAGGCAATTTCAGCTGCACATATTGGTTGTGCTGAGAGAGAAGAGGACGGTGGGAAGATGTTATCTGCCACAGGAATAGAAGATGTTGCATATCAGAAACTTTTCTGGTTCTGGCAGCTTGGAAAACTTCACATTTTTCTTTTAGTTTGAGCCCGGTATGGAACATGCCATCTGGAAGGCTATTTCCCACTATACGCCCATTACATTACCAATTATTTCTACCCAGACATGAGGACTAGAAACTTAACATCTTTTGTGTGTGTAATGAAAACTCAGTTAGTGACTGCTCCAAGACCTGGGCTTTAAAACATAAATCAGGTATCATCAGACTTACAGTAAAATCCCTGAGTTGGCAAAACATCAGCAATTTCCAAACGAGTCAGTTCAGCCTGCCTGCAACGGGGAGAATATAGATTTGCTACAACAGAAATTCAAAGAAAACCAAGAGAAAATAGCTAATAAAAATGGTGAATTATTTTATTTGTATGATCTCTTTGGCAAAATGTTAATTCATTCCTTTAAATAAGCAGCAAGCAGAAAGCACCCTCCCCAAAGCTGCAAAACTACTAAGGCATTCATAGATCAGTCTTGATCACTCTTGATAATGGGCTTTTTCCATGAAGTGCATTTCACCCAGTGTGCAAAGTGCAGCTCCCTATTCTCAGCTTAATGTATTTAATAAAACTTAATGAAACACTCTGGAAATGAAAATAAGGGCAAGCCAATCTCCTTCTAAGTGGAAGGATCCATCATAGTGGTACCATTGAAATATCTGAAATAATGCTAAACTTATAATGTGTCTTTTGGGGTTAATCAGTAAATTTTCAAGGAGTAGAACAGAGTATCATAGCAAATCCTGTTACAGTAAATAAAAATATCACTGACACATAAATAGTGCCAAACTGATTCAGAACTTTGCTTTAATTCATTTTCTCACCACTGACAGTGTCCAGTGTCAGATGTCTCTGAAGATAGTGCAAAAAATGAATACTAGAGAGATAAAAGATAGTCCATTGGTATAAAATTGATATCCGGATCCTTTTACAGTTGGCTTGTTCTTTCCTCCTTTTTTTTTTTTT